>OMOT01087874.1:0-15741 GCA_900312575.1 Acanthochaenus luetkenii | reverse complement strand
CACTAATTCTCTTGTCTCAAATTACAAAGCAATTAGCTACCTGCTGCCACCTACTGATATGGAAGAGTATTACATGGTTACTCTGCCATCACTAGACAGCACAGACACTCGACAACGGCGCATTATTTGCCGATAATAATGAATTCATTTTCCCAATTTTTTTGGGGACCAATTAGGTGAAATTTAATAATTTCCCACGGCACACCAGACAATATCTCACAGTGGCACAGTGGTTGAAAAACACTGCTTTAGAGGGAGCTAGACTCATCTCCGTGGTAAACGTAGTCCTCTAAAGGGAGCTTGACTAATCACTGTGGTAACCGTAGTCCCGGTAAAGAGCACTCTACACGAGGAGTTGCCGGTGTATTTCCTTATCCGAATATCGTGGACTACGAATCCCAGCAAAACATGCTGACTGGACTACAAGCTGCTAGTCAGTTTGTTACCATGGAGATGATTGACGTCAGGTGTTTTTTTTCTCTCTTTAGATCTGGTCCACCTCACTTGTCAATCAGTTACCTCCGCCTACAAGGACCTGTCGCCTGTGGTTACCAGGATGTTCCAAACGCCAGAATCACATCACCAAGGTAATACACACACCCTCTCTCTATATATTTATATTCTATTAATTTCTGTGACTTTCTGCCACTGAGGTCAACAGTAGAATCAGGAGTAGAAAGAGCTTTCAGTCCTGATAGAGGATGGAGAGACACTGGGGAAGGTCAAAGGTCATTGGGGCGGCAGTAGCTCAGGAGGTAGAGCTCCCGTCCCACAACCGCAAGGTCGGCGGTTCGAGTCCAGCTCCTCCCGGGGATAAATCTGTCGTAGTGTCCTTGAGCAAGACACCTAACCCCAAAATTGCTCCCCGGGAGCCATAATGGCAGCCCTATGCTCCGGCCCCCCTAGCATGTGTGTGTTGTGCAATTACTGTGTACTGTGTATCCGGGGGGATCCGTGATGGGTTAAATGCAGAGAATAAATTTCACTAGGTGTGTGCGGTGCTCTGTGCATGTGTGTGTGACAATAAAAAGGATTATGATTATGATGATTATGATTATGATTCACACTGGGGATCCAGGATAGAGGAGGGAAGGATAACATAACACAGACCTCTATCTCTCTCTCTCTGTGGTAAATGATAAGCTCTCCATCCAGGTAACTTTCTCTCCTTTCTCCTCCTTCCCTGTCTCTTTAATATCATGGCTCAAAATTAACTTTTTCACTTGGTAGAACTAGAACTGGTGCTCCCAACTTCAAAAGTTAGGAGCACCAGCTAAAAACTAGGAGCACCCACCAAAATGTAAGGAGCACCAACAACATATGTAAAAATACATTTTTTTAAATAAAAAACTACAACATAGCAGTACGACTTATAAGTAACAAAAAACGGTGAAAGTAGCCTTAAAAACTGGGCTTTCCGCAATATCCTGGGGCCAGGATTTAAAACTTGGTCTCCTGGCTCTCTTTCCCTCTTCCATCCATCTCTTCACTGAGACCGCGGCATCCAACATCTCCAGAGGAGGATCCTCTACACTGATTATGTAGGGGTTTAATGCAGATGTCCGACTTGATGCGCTTCAGTGTGGAGAACCCCATCTCACACTGCACCGAGGACACAAGCAGGACTAACATGATCCTTACTTGATGAAAGATGTTCTGAAGCTAAAATAATTTCAATATCATTATCAGGGTAGAGGTTTTCAGTGGCAGCATAACAATACAGCCATTTCTTTATGAAATACAATCCAACTGTAACTGGTTGGTTTTTATATGGACTTTTAACACAGAAACATTTAGAGGAAGATATTTTGATTACCGGTAATCATTTCCATTTTGTACCTTTCCAGTACAGCCTGAAAACGGTCCAACAAGAAGTGGACCTCCACTGCTCCATAACACATGCTATTGGCTTACAAATCCGTTTTACATGGGTTACAATATAATACTATATTAATAAAATAATCAGCATTACAATAACAATTAAAATAGAAAACCAACATACGTGTACAGTAAGAAACGCTGAATAATTGTTGTATTACAAGTGAACTGAATCACTGATGGCCGACATGTACCGAGCTGACAAAACTGGAGCAGCGGTTCGCTCGTGAATGTTATCGGTGTTGAATAACTGTCTGACTTATCAAGCCTGAACACTTCGTCACCTTAGTTACTTACTTAGTTAAGCTCTCACGCTTAAACTGTGTCGACTCCGTTGTAAACGCAGTTACCTGTGACCTCCGTCCCACAGGTGTCACAATGTACAGTTACGTTAATTGCGGCACTCATACCGAAGACATTTAAAGTCCTTCAGCCGCTCTCTGAAAACTGTTCACCTTCTTCCCTGCTGGTGAATCCACATCACCATCACCAACTGTTTCAGCTGCTACAGCGACTACATCAGTAACGTTACTAAAGTATGCCGTAATCTTTTTAGCTTTCGATAACGCTAGCTAGGAGTGATTGAAGGCTAATCTCAACCAATCTTGAATCAGCATTAAAGGTAAGAACCTCAAACTCACGTTTGTTTGGTTAGAACGGTCCCTGTCACAAGGCATACTAGCGAATGTACAGAGAAGGGGACGTTCAAATGAAGAAGAAATAAACGGTCGCACCAGAACAATTATTTACACTCGCACAGATGCTCCCAATTATATTTCGAGGTCTTACAGACTAAATTTCAGGAGCATATGCGACCAAAACGGTCGCAATTTCGAGCCCTGAATATATAAATAATTGTATTCTGTGCGTTTAATTATAATATGAACAACCTCCAGGAACACACACACACACACACCTAGACACACAGATGGATGGAGGGAGGTGTAAAGAGATTTATCAAAGAGTAGAGAATGATGAGAGGAGGATAGAGGGAGGAGAATTTCTGTCTTTCCAACATGAAGAGCACATTGATTGCAGCTTCATCTCTACTAAACTTAATTAATTAATTTGTGAAATAAATTTATGAAGCTGTATTTGTAGGCGTGATTCTTCATCTTCAAAGGTAGAGATATTTAACATTTACATTTATGCTGAATCCAAATGTCCGGCCTCGGGACTCTGGTTTTATGTAGTCTGACATTGACTGAAGAGCTCAGTGGGAAGTTGTGAGTTTGTGAGGCCGCAGCACTGCGAGGCCACGTAGAAGGGACTGATGGGACGGGCTGATGTCACATGACATCTTCACATGATCATCATATCTGTAGTGCAATGAACTGTGGGAAACCTCACGAGTAAAGTCTGCAGGGTAGCGGACTCTCTGGAAACCACTATGGACTTACATTTTAGCAAGCGCCAGCCCCAACACCTAATGGACTTCATGGGAGCGCCAGTCAGCAAGTCTGGGGAAGTAGCTGATGCTCTCACCCAGATGAGAGTGAGCAGGTTCAGCGTCTTGCTCAAGGACACTTTGACCGAACACATGGCTGTTGCATGGATCAAACTTGTGACCTTCTGATTACAGGATGGTCACTCACTACTAGATCAATCTAACATGGTTTTATCAGTCTGTAAACTGTCCTGTAGTTCCATTGTTGGTCATGACAGACTGTACACTAAAAGATGAAAAGCTGAAGTTCATAAAGTGGAACCTGAGTCTGGAAGTAGAAGTCTGGACAAGCAATCAGCTGCTCCTTGGTGTCCCTAAATCTAAGCTCAAAACCAGAGGTGACCGAGCCTACATCTGCAGATTAGAACTGCCCAGACTTTAGATATCTTTAAGTGTTGAAACTCTGTTGAAAACTCACCTTTTCTCATTGGCCTTCATGTCATGACAAGCTTTGTTGGACAACCATTCAATTAACAACTCGGAACTTGGAAAAAACAAGCTTACTTCCTCTCTCACCCTGTAGGAAAAAAGGCTGTTGGCTATCAACAGAAAGGTTTGTAGCTGCCTCTACAACAACCAAGTTCAAGTTCATTTATTTATATAGCCCTTTATCACAAGCATGTCTGTCTCAAAGGAGGAAAATGAGCCAACTAGATCTACCTGAACATCAATCAGAGGAAATTACTGAATAGTAAAAGACAAACACAGAAACAGAATCAAGTACAAGACAAACAAAATCAACAAGACAAACAAAATCAAACAACCAAGATTTATTTTCCATTTTTGTTTTTCAATCATCATAAATAGACCAGTGAAATCGCTAAAAGACTGACTTTGAAGAAGCTGGACTGGTTGGTTTTTACCCTCATTGTCCAATGACATGCAAATAGATGGGTTTGTATGTAGTGTAGTATATGATGTGATGTACTATGTATATGATGCATGCAATGTAAAGCCCTTTGAGACATGCTTGTATAAAAGGGCTATATAAATAAAACCTGATTGATTGGAACACATCTGCAGCCATTCAAAATGCTAATGTTGCTAACCTTCAACAACTCTGCTGTGGTTCTATATCGGGATGAATCGGGATGAAAGGGTCTTGTTCTTGTCTGACTATGGGTAAGATGGCAAATAAGCTTATTTCCTAAAGAAATTGGCGTATTCCCGCTAATTTGTGTTTTTTGTGTTGTATTTTGTTATTTTAGTGCCTTTACTGTACACCACTTTGGTTAACCACCGTTGTTTTTAAATGTGCTTTATAAATAAAGTTTGAGTTGAGTGCTCGACTTTTAGCTTGATTATTTACATGATTTGACATCATGACTGGTTTTCAGTGACTGGGTGCTGGTTTGAGTCGGCCATACTGATGATCTGGTAGAGTGTGAGGGTTCAAATTCAGTCGCCGCCATTACCACTAGTTGAAACATGTTGGATCTTGACGTCCTCCTGTAGTGAGGTGGATTACTATTGATAATGATCCCAGAAGTTTACTTGCCAACCAAGGATGCTTCAGATGATGACTTAGCCGACAGGAACAAATGGGAAGACACAAGATTTACTGAGAGATGGACGTTTTTTTTTTGTACATAGCAGTTAATTTAGACTAAAATCTAAAATGTCATAGTAACGGTAAAGGTCGAGGACTGGGGAAACAGCTGATCAAGCTGATGGCCCATGTCAAACTGTAAAGATTAGTACTATTTTCTCACCTTTTGGAAAAGTTCATTCTGAGAGAGAAGAAAGAAGAACATTCTCCATTGGACACAAGTACGGACTTGCAACTTGGAATTCTTGGTGTTGATAATCACATCATGTTGGTTCTGGTTTTGTGTTGTAAAGTGTGAGTTTGGTTTCAACAGGTTGCAGGGTTGAGTGTAAATCTCAGGTAGTGTTTATTCTCAGAATCCAGCTTGTTGTCAAGTGTCCATCCATCCATCCATTTTCTAACCACTTAGCTAGTCAGGGTCACAGTGGCAACAGGGCAACAGAGCAGTCCAGATGCCCTTTTCCTCCTCCAAGGCATTTTGGGAGATGTAGTCCCTCCAGCATGTCCTGGTTCTTCGCCAGAGTCTCTTCCCAGTCAGTCATCCCCGGTACACCTCCAAAGGGAGGCACCCAGGTGGCATCCTTACCAGGTGCCTGAACCTCCTCAACTGGCTCCTTTTAGTGTAGCGGAGCAGCGACTCTACTCTGCTGTTGTTCCAGATTGCTGAGCTTGTCACTCTGTCACCTTGTGGAGAAAACTCATTTTGTCTGCTTGTATTTTACATTTGGCCTCAGGTCAGATGAAACAACTTCAAAGTCGATCATCGACCTTTGACCTCCAAGATGCTCTGGTACCATGTTCACTTATGAGCCTCCTTACATTCGTACATGGTGTTCATTATGGACAATCAATGACAAGCACAGAAGTCCAACCAGAGTCCAAAATTAACACCCGCCAAGCGCCAAATGCGGGTACATTTTTGGTTTGGTGCATAAATAAATTGGGGTCACCCGCCAGCTGGCCGGTAAATAATTTGTAATACATTGCTGTATTTTTTCTGTGCTTAGACCGGCTGAGTCTATTTTGACCCTCACTGTCCACCGTGCCTATCATGACAACAGCAGCTCTCACTTTCTACTCAATGGCAGTCTGTCCAGAAAGTTCTGTGTAGTTATGTTGTTAGAGAGATGTGGCCACACATACCCGGTATTAAACCGCCCAAAAGAAAACATGAAGAGAAATGTGACGAGAGGTCTGCGTTTTTCGGAGAGGTGGCGTGACAACTAGGGGTGGGGAGAAAATTGTATTCTTAGATGCATCACGATCTGCATCGATGCAGAAAACTAAATAATAGATTATTTAAAATGTAATTATATATTAAATATATTAACGGACTGCTACTTTAATGACAATAAAAACACCAAAAATACAGCAATCGGACATCATAAAATGCATTACAAAAATCTCAGCATTATTTTAAGACCGGAGTTTGAAGTGACGTCTAACGTTAATTCAGGGCTCGATATTACCATCTGCACGGTGGGATCAATAAAGTGCAATCTAATCTAATCTAAATATTTCACTGGGCTGATGTCTTCACCGCTCCACTGACCGCTCAACACATTACGGACTGCTCCACTACTCTTAAAGAAACAGGCACAATTTCTCTATAGCTGCTTTTTATTTAGGGGTTAGGGTTAGGGTTAGTAGTACAGATATGTTGTTCAAAAAATAGTATTTTCCACTGATTGAAAGGAAAGCTGTTCTTTATTTGAAAAGAGATAGCTGTTTATATTAAGTTACAAAACTGTTTAAATAAAAGTGTTCATTCCCTGATTGTATTTATTTTATTGACAAGGGGGACTTCGGATAGTACGGGGTAATTGGACATCACAAAATTAGGAGAAAAAGGCAAGAAAATATATATACAATATATATTTGTAATCTGAAATTGAGATGCATTGATAATCGTTTTGTAATCGAATCATAGCTCTGAATCGTAATCGAATCGTGAGGTAACCGAAGATTCCGACCCCTAGTGACAACCCAGTGCTGCGGTTTAGTTGTGGCACGCTCATGGCATAAGAAGTCGGAGGCCTAATTTTAAGGATCATATTGAGCAGGGGTTTGACATGTCTGATGATGAGGTGTGAACCGTAAGAATTGATAGCTGCAACATTTTGAGTCCGTTTTTTAGAAGAAAATGTCCAGCTTCTCAAATGTGATTATTTCCTGTGCAATGTAATTAATTGTGTTTTTTTTTTTTACTAAACTTTTTTAAATAACAGTTGTAGAAATTATGTTATGTATTCATAATTGTCTCTTTAAAGTGATGCTAAGGATGAATTTGCATACAAAATATCAAATAATGTATGATGCAGTTTTTTGGGGCGGTAAAAAAAAAATTCTTCAGTTTACCAGCCACTGGCAGATGAGCCAAAAAGTATGTCCAACAACAATACACCACTCAGATTGAGATCAGAGAGGCTTTTCCTCCTAGTCACTCCCCTCCAGGTTTCCCAGTCATTGCCAACATAAGTCTCCCAGTAGGACTGTGGAGTCAGTAGGCGGAGCCTCTCCAGCATCTCTCCCACCTTCTCTAAGAAGGCTGAATACTATACTACTGACTGCTGTTAGGTGCATATATGCAAACACATAGACAGTTCTCAAATCCTCTTTCCAATGTGACTGCTGTTGTGCATGGTGTGAGACAACTGCCTGTCTCACACCATGAAATGTTTTCAAATAAATGCCTTCTCTAAGGCAGTTTTGTGTGTGGCCACCCAGAGTGCTGCTGTATGCTAATGTGTCATTTGTCACATCTGACACTTGAGTGAGTCTACAGGTGATATCTCATCGTTTTTGTGACTGACATTTTGAAACTAAATTTGTCGTGCTCCACCTCCTCTCCTTTCTCCTCTCCTTCTCTTCTCCTGTCCTCTCTTCTTCCTTCTCTCCTCTCTAATTGACATTTGATTAATGACCACTTTGGCATTTTACAATGGACACCTCTCTCTCTTTCTTTTCTCTTCTTTTTTTCTCTTCCTGTCTTATTAAATGGTAACTGTAGCGACAGACAGCTTTGAAATCCTCCATACCTTTTTTTCTGTCTTCAAGTTGCGCTGTCTATCATTTTAACCATCAATATAACTGAATCAGATTAATACCCTGGTGGAGACGACTACTGCCTGTCTCACATCAGTGTTGTTAGTGTTTGTTTTCCCTTTAGATTGTTTTCTTGGTTCACTACAGTTCTGCCTCATGTATCTGATACCAGCTGCTTTCAACGGCTGCTGGTTGGAAGTCATCAGTTACAGACGGCATGTCTAAATCCCCAGCTGGTGGAAACAAACGGAGCAAAAATTGAAAGTTGACGAAACATAAAGAAACATCGGAAAACGGGAAATGGAAGAACAAATACAGCTGCTAGCAGCTTAACTCGTTAAAGGAATGCTTTACCCTAAATCAAACCAGTTATATTTGGATTAAAATAGCATATTACATCCCATAATAAAATATGTATATATATATATATTTAATCCATAAATTTTTCAAGAGTTTTGGTTTTTGATCCCAGCTCTGCCAAATCCATCAATAGCTCCAGTAACTCCAATTCCTAAGATGCACCGTCACCCCTCCCTTTGGAAAGGGATAGGTTTGTGTAGAGAGGCTAACGTTAGCCTAGGTCAAAAACACGTTAGCTAGATAGCGTTAACGTTACTTCTCTGAAAGTTGCCCTCCCGGTCCCAGTGGTTTGGGTTGCTTCTTCCAATTAGGCTTCGGCAACAGGAAAAATGTTTTTAGGACATTTGTGTCCAACAAAGAACCCAAAAAAGTATAATGTTTCACAAAATGGAGGTAACATCGATTTATGGTAAAGCATCCCTTTAAACAGCGTGACAATTAATTCACCCACATATCTGGACCTAAAGGCTGATGGCTTCGCGTCACCTTCAGGTCACAGATGTAACATAACAGCAGCAGCCACACCAGTTTGTTTGAGGAGTTTCTCTTAAGTGTTTTTTGTTATTTACATCAGTTATGGCTGACCATGCATCAACCAGAGGTTTCTTTTAAATTATTTAGTTGGTCTCCCTCATTTCTTCGTTTCAGTCTGTAGCTTCTATCAAGAAACTGAGCTCATAAATAAACAGGTTAGTTTATATATAAATGTAAAGGCACAGAGCTGACAGGACAGACAAACTAGGCTGCAGAGCAATTACCCAGAGGAATGAATCATCATTCATTAATTGATTACATTTTAGCGCAATAAATCATAATATATAGATTTTCTATATCTTTATTGTGTGTAGAGTGCCCACAAGTCAAAACAGTGTATTTCCATGCTTCACAGACTCAAACGGCTAAAACAGACAAGAAGTGTAAAAAGAACGGAGTGGCGGCTCCCGTCCGGCTTCTGCGCACCATGCCCGGTGGATAGCAGCACGGCTGCTGTCGCTCCGACATGCACACGGCTAAATACCACATAAAAAACATGTCTGGTGGACTTTCACCTTTAGACTTTGAAGGCCTGTTAGGAGGAGTAACACAGGTAAGTCACTTCTGTGCGTTCTAGACAAGCTCCCATATCATCAGGGAACCAATCTCTGCTATACTGTGCCAAACCAGACCCAGCACAGGTATCGGTACAGGAAGAACCATTCTAGCATTCCTCAAAATTAAGACTACATTTCCCATCAGCCCCGTTGCTTCCAGTCTGATACTGGTCTGCCGTCAATTGTCTAAGTACAGCCACATCATTCCTGTTGAAATTTTCAAAATCCTTCACATCAGTAGCAGAATAATTCATCACTGCTTAGACCGCTCTGTAACATCTCAAACCTAATCTCTGTTCACTCTTCAAATCTAATCATTAAGACCAGCCACAAAACAACTTAAGCTAGCCTTTTTAATGCTAGATCTTTAGCTAATACGTCTCTTTTAATTAACAGCTTGATTAGCTCCTATGAACTGGATTTCTTATTTGTGACTGAAACGTGACTAGACAAAGAAAGCAAGGCACCGATACTTATTGAGTCAGCCCCCCCCCCTAAATGTAGAAGCTTAGACGCTGTTAGAACATAGCCACCTTTTTCGGGGATATTTTTAATTGTAAGCAGATATCATTTGGAGAGTTTGTATCATTTGAATATCTTTGAGCTATTTTTAAATGCTCCCCTCTAATTCTTTTAATAGTTGTATATAGACCACCTCAGTATTCTGCTATCTTTTTCAATGAACTCGCTTAGCGTTTTTCCATTATTACTACTGAATTCGACAGTTTAATCATTGCTGGTGATTTCAATATTAATGTAGGTAACTCAGAGGACAACAGAACCAAAGAGCTCTCTGTTCTGTTGGATGTTTTTGGACTTCAGCAACATGTGAAACATCCAACTAATAATCAAGGTCACATTCTGGACCTTATCATCACCAAAGGTCTAAACATTTGGAATGTTATTATAACTGACATTGCCTTATCGGACCATTCCTGCATATTCTTTGATATGTCTACTTCTCCTGTTATTCAAAATATATCTGAAACTACTACAAAATGACATATACTAATACAAATACTAATGCACTGTTTATGGAGGCACCCACCACGACTGCTATTTCATCCTCGGTTAATGACCTACATGATTTCAACAACAAAAATCACAAACGCTATTGATGCTATTGCGCCTATTAGGATCAAATCCATCTCTGGTAAGCAAAAAGCTCCCTGGAGAACTGCTCCATCTGTAAAGGCCCAAAAAGGGAGTGTTGTAAAGCAGAGCGCAGATGGAGAAAATTGTATCTCCAGGTCCATTATGATATCTATAAAGATTATCTTCAAATCTACAATACAGAAATAAGAAGCGCAAGACAATCTTTTTTCTCTAAGATCATTAACAATAACATCAATAACGCACATATCCTTTTTAAGCTTAGCTTTTACGTTTTTAGCTGACTGGTGAGTGATGTTATACAAATAATCAACAATTCCCTTCTATCAGGACATTTCCCTGAAACTTTGAAAACTGCAGTTATTAAGCCTTTATTAAAAAAGAGCAGCCTAGATCCACTTTTACTCAACAATTACAGACCCATATCAAACATAGGTAAAATAATTGAAACGGTTGTCTACCAACAACATAGCAACTATTTGACCTTAAATGACCTCTTTGACAACTTTCAATCAGGCTTTCGCCCCTTACATAGCACTGAAACGGCCCTTATCAAGGTCTTAAATGACATCCGTTTAAATACTGATTATGGAAGAATTTCAGTTTTAGTATTACTAGATCTTAGTGCTGCCTTTGACACTATAGACCACAACATTTTAATAGACAGACCACAAAATTGGATTGGACTTTTAGACACTGTCTTAAATTGGTTTAGATCCTACTTACAGGACAGAAACTATTATGTCTCCATTGGCAAATTTGTGTCTGATCAAATTAAAATAACATGTGGAGTTCCCCAAGGATCAATCCTGGGCCCTCTTTTATTCAATCTCTACATACTTCCATTAGGACACATCTTAAAAAACAATAAAATTGCCTACCATAACTATGCAGATGACACTAAAATGTACATAGCTCTCTCACCAAATGACTATAGCCCCATCGACAATCTCTGTCAATGCATTGAACAGATAAACAGGATTTCTCCTGCTAAACAAAGATAAAACTGAGATAATTGTCTTCGGTGCACATGACAAAAGATCGAAAGTCAGTGCCCACCTTAATTCTCTCTTTCTTCAGACTAAAAACCATGTCATAAATCTTGGTGTAATTCTAGACTCTGATCTCAACTTTGACAACCACAGTAGGCTTGATTATTGTAATGGTCTCCTGACAGGATTATCTAAAGGGGCTCTTCGCAAATTGCAACTCATCCAAAACGCAGCTGCTAGAGTCTTAACAAAAACGGAAAAATGTGAACACATCACACCAATTCTCAGATCTCTACACTGGCTACCAGTCTGTCAGAGAATTTAATTTAAAGTACTCCTAACTGTCTATAAATCACTAAATGGTCTTGGACCAAAATACATATCAGACCTTCTCCCGCCTTACATTCCAGCTAGACCCCTAAGGTCAGCTGAGTCCAGTCTATTAAACACTCCCAAGAGTGAAAATAAAACATGGTGAAGCAGCTTTTAGTCACAATGCCTCATGTAGCTGGAGAACTCCCTGAAGAACTCAAACAGGCCCAAACTCTAAATATATTCAAAACTAGGCTTAAAACCTTCATGTTTTGCAGTATCTATGACTAAACACTAGCCCTTTGATTTACTCTTTTACTCTTTATATCTTATTTTTACTTATTTGTATTTTCTTATCTATTCTCCGTATTCTGTATTTTTTATGCTCTGTGTAAAGCACTTTGAATTGCCATTGTTGTATGAAATGTGCTATATAAATAAACTTGCCTTGCCTATTGATGATTGAGTCTTCCCTGACTGACCAGTGGTACTTCCTGCTCCGTCCTGTAACCAAAAGGTCACAGGTTCAACCTCTGCAACAGCCTGTGTGCTCTGTCGAAGTAACTCTTGAGCAAGCCATTCTGTCTGTCTGTTTGCAGAAGGCCATCCGTCTGTCCTGTGGTGTTTGTATTTCAACATGGCCGACGGGTCAGGCGTGGAGGTCTACGGTCACGACCTGCCGTCCAACGTCTACGTCTGCTCCGGTCCAGACGGGAACCTGGGACACCAGCACGCCATTAACCAGGTGAGATAACCTTAACCAGTTAATCACCATAACCAGTTAACCATATTAACAGTTAATAAGCTTAACAACCATAACCAGTTAATGACCGTAACCACCTTAAACAGTTGATAACCTTAGTCACATTAACCAGTTAATAAGCTTAATAACTTTAACCAGTTAATAACCTTAACCGGTTAATGACATCAATCAGTTAATTACTTATCTTAACCAGTTAATAACCTTAATCACCTTAACCAGTTAATCACCATAACAGTTAATAACCTTAATCACCTTAACCAGTTAATCACCTCAATCACCTTAACCAGTTGATAACCTTAACCGGTTAATAACCTTAATCATCTTAACCAGTTAATACGCTTAATAACCTTAACCAGTTAATAATCTTAACCAGTTAATAACCTTTACCAGTTAATAACCTTAATCTCCTTAACCAGTTAATCATCTTAACCAGTGAATAACCTTAATCACCATAAACAGTTAATCATCTTAACAGTTAATAAGCTTAATAACCGTAACCGGTTAATGACCTCAATCACCTTAACCAGTTAATAACCTTAATCACCTTAATCAATCAGTTAATCATCTTAACCAGTTAATACATTTTACCAGTTAATAACCTTAATCACCTTAACCAGTTAATCATTTTAACCAGTTAATCACCTTAACCAGTTAATCATCTTAACCTAGGTGGCAGACAGAGGGAGTTTAGGAGGGGAACGGTGAAAGAGGGGCGGTGCGTGCGTGCAGTTTCCTGCAGGGTCGCTAGAGCCCAGATACGGACGTCCGCCCCAATCAGCGCCAGATGAGACAGCTGAGGCGATTAGGGAAATTAGGCAGGGCCAATCAGAGCCCGGGGAAGCATGGTTTAAATATAGATAGAGAGAGCAGAGGAAGGGGTGTGACCCATGGGGAAAGTGAGAGGAGGAAAGAGAGTGTGAGGAGACTGCCGAAAGCGTGGACGACCGACTGTATGAGGACCCTGTTTGGTAAAGTCCCCCTTCTGTCTGAGAACCCTTCTCCTGCTTTGAGCCCCGGATTGTACGAGAGCCTACCCTATGTACCGACTCCTGGACTGGACAACGTTGACCCCTTCATTGACATTGCCCCTAAAGGACTAACCCATTTCCTCCCAGAGACAGTGAATAAAGCGCTGTACTGGTATTCTGTGTGGACAGCCTTTCTGTTATCTCCGGTCACGTGGACACTCATTACACCCCCATCATCTTAACCAGTTAATAACCTTAATCACCTTAACCAGTTAATAACCTTAACCAGTCCCGTGTTGGAGTCGAGTCACAAGTCCTCAATGTTCAAGTCCGAGTCAGTTTGAGTACAGTACTCCTGATAGAACACTTTTACATTTTTTACTTTTCACTTAATCCATCAAGGACCTTCATGTTCATCTGTCTCATTCTCTTTCTCTCCCCCCCTGTCTCTGTCTCTCTCTGTCTGTCTCTCTCTCTCCTCCCTATGTCTGTCTTTGTCCCCCTCTTTGTGTCTCTCTCAGGCGGAGTCGATCTTCCAGAAGATTCTTCCAGAAGAGGAGTTTTGTCCTCCAGCTCCAAACCCTGAAGACATCATCTATGATGGAGAGACCTGCACCTCCTCTCTGGGAGCGCAGGAGGGAGAGAGGGAGCAGGGGGAGAGGGAAGGAGAGAGGGAGCAGGAGGAAAGGGAAGGAGAGGGGGAGTAGGTGGGAGAGATACAATTGGAGCAGTCTTCAAACTAAGGAGTAACACACAGACGAACCATAAACAGCCAGAGGGCATCATGGGTAAAATGTTCAAGTTGCCTTCATCTTGTGGTCAGATCCAGCGGTATTCAGGGCAACAGTCGACACATTGTACTGTATTCTCCTCTATTGACTAAACATTAAAACTTCCAAATGAAAACTCAGTTGGCTTCTGATTCTGTTAATTGATTTTCACTTCCTCTGTTCTGCGAGTCCAGAAGTTTAGAGATGATCGCTTCAGACACAGATACACAGAGATTAGACTAAAATTAAACTCAATCAGATTAGATTGGACTAAATGGGGTCGTTGCAGCAGAAGAATAAAGGAAATAGAAAAGCAGATAAGAGAACTGAACATGTTGAGAATAACAGCAAGTTGCACTGGTGGAAACAGAAATAAAGACAGACTGTCTCCTGATTAGCAACCAGATGTTTTTTAGATTTGAACATTTTGGAAATATAAAACGAAACAGCAGGAGATCAAACAGCGGCTGCTGGACTCGGTACCCAGAATCCCAAGGGTGAGAGAGCTGCATGATGGGAAAGGAAAAGATAGGCAGCGCCCAAAGACGCCCTGCATGTGTGTGTGCGTGCGTGTTAGCTAACCAGGCATTTGGTCGTATTGTTACTTTATGGTAGTAAAGATTTGTTGCAGTAGTTTGTGTTATTCTGTGATAGATGTTTTACAGTAAGAAATATGTTACGGTTGTAAATGTTATTTCTGGTGCCATTCAGCATGAAAAAGCTTCTGATCCTGTTTTCCTGTCCAATCTGAGGCTTTTTTAAAAATACTGCCACTTCAATCCACATACAGAACCTCATGCTTCACATACAGAACCCTTCATCCACATAGTCTCTCCTGGGTCATTTAAAGTCTAGACTTGATGTAAGTGATTTTCCAGCTGGTTATGTAGGGGTATTGCAGTTTGGGACGCATATACATCCAAGTCTGTGGTGAACGTTGCATTAGGCTTATGAACAATTTGATAGGAATTATCAATGAAGTTCAAGTTCATTTATTTATATAGCCCTTCACAAGGATGTCTGTCTCAAAGGACTTTACAGAAAATGAGCCAACTAGATCTACCTGAACATCAATCAGAGGAAATTACAGAATAGTAAAAGACAAACAGAATCAAGTACAAGACAAACTAAATCAATTTAGCAAGCCATAGCCCTAATTATTCTACAAGGCCTAAGTTACCCGGCACCACAGCCTTAGACCCTCAATGCATGCAAGGAAAAACTTCCACCAAAACCTTGTTAGGTAAAAAATGGAAGAAACCTTGGGTGGGCCAAGTCAAAGAGGGATCCCTCACCAGGACGGCTGAGGTGTGAGTAATTAATTGCCTTGTTTTGAATTAAAAACAGTAGTAGTATTTATTTTATTTCGGTTCTCTGACAGTCTTATGCCTACACAAACAACAAAACAAAAGTTCCAGCGATTCATACACTGAAAATGTTCATACTTCAGTTC
>OMOT01087869.1:0-23604 GCA_900312575.1 Acanthochaenus luetkenii | reverse complement strand
AAGGTGCAGACTGAGATGAAGCTGCAGACTGAGATGAAGCTGCAGAATGAGATGAAGCTGCAGACTGAGATGAAGCTGCAGACTGAGATGAAGCTGCAGACTGAGATGAAGCTGCAGACTGAGATGAAGCTGCAGACTGAGATGAAGCTGCAGACTGAGATGAAGCTGCAGAATGAGATGAAGCTGCAGACTGAGATGAAGCTGCAGACTGAGATGAAGCTGCAGAATGAGATGAAGCTGCAGAATGAGATGAAGCTGCAGACTGAGATGAAGCTGCAGACTGAGATGAAGCTGCAGAATGAGATGAAGCTGCAGACTGAGATGAAGCTGCAGACTGAGATGAAGCTGCAGAATGAGATGAAGCTGCAGACTGAGATGAAGCTGCAGACTGAGATGAAGCTGCAGACTGAGATGAAGCTGCAGAATGAGATGAAACTGCAGGTGACATGTTCGACTCCACTTCAAAGCAGCTGAGGAAGAAGCCCAACAGCAGGATTACTAAACAGCCTGTAACAAACAGCCTGTAACAAACAAACCGGTACCGTAGATCCGTAACGAACAAAGCGTGCAGCCGGTCGGACCTGCGCGTGTCACGCTTCCATCCGTCTCATCTGCTCATCACAGCGCCTGAATCAAGACTGAGTGTCTCATCCAGATCCGTCCACGTGCAGGTCCCGCCCCTCAGCAGGTCTGCACCGGAAACAGGTTGGTTGGTTAATCAGAGTCGAGTCGAACCACCGATCTGCCAGATTCGGCTTTATATTTTGAAGCCTGTTTGTTGCTGCAGAGATGTTCTCGCACGATCCCGCGCGACTTCCCGCGAGATCGTCATCCGGGCTTGTCACGTGTGTCTAATCCGCTACCTATTGGGTACCCAGGTGTGTGTGTGTGTGTGTGTGTGTGTGTGTGTGTGCGTGTGTGTTGTAACATGTTCCTCATCTCATCGGGTTTAGTGTGATGTGATCTAGTGACGTCACGGTGTGTAGGACAACACGCTGCTTCACGTCAACCTGCAGAGGACTGGATCAAAGATCATCTGTTAACAGTTGTCTTGCTCAAGGACCCTACGACAGCTGTACTCGAACCTTCGACCTTTCTGGGCAGGGAGCTACTATGATACAAAATGCAGCTTGAATAATATTTTGGCCCCAAAAGACAGAAGGCCACATCTCACTGCTTTCACCTGAACACCAATACATCCGCCGGGCAGAGTGAGACATCTTCGTTCTCTCCTCTCTGGACGGGTCTGGCCGCCTCAGATCACCAGTGTCAAGCTACACAAAATAAAAGGCAGTTCCTGTTATCATTTTCAAAATAAAGAGCATCAGCGACACCTTTCAGTGTCTTTTACAGCTCGTTTCACTATTTTGATTCAATTCTGGTGAAAAAAAATGTCTGAACATTGGTGACGTAACCTATGCAGTCTGCTTATCAATAAGGCTTTTATTTGATGATGTATGTTTGTATGCAGGAATATAGATGAGATTTATTGAATGTTGTTTTGAACGATGGTATTTCGACCGGAAGTCCCGTGTTTGTTTGATTCCATCTGCTTGACGGCGCGACTGTGCGGAAGTTATTTCATCCTGCAGAAGAAGAAAAGGTTTCGCCCTCGTCACAACTTTCCGCCTGAATAAAACAAACCGTCGGAGGGGAAACTTCTGGACCCCGAACATCCCGAAGTGCAGCAGAGCAGCTCCTCCGCCGGGTCCGGTACCGTCGGTGAGTGTTCGGTCGACGGGTTTCGGGAGGATTAGTTCTTCCTCCTGGTTGAGGGGAAAACTCGTGGCCTTTTTTCTCGCTAGCTTGTGTGCGGGGTGGCAGTGCGGGGGTGGCGGGGCTGTTTGCGGGAGAGACACCGCTGTATCAGCGTCAAGCAACCCGGGACGTAAGGTATTATTCAGTTTTCAAAATAAAACACAATTTGGACGAATTTAATGTTGAACGTTTTTCAGTAACATAAATGAAGTATCAAAGTGAAATAAGGGGAGTATTTATTCGGGAATCCATAGTGAAAATTAATTAAATGCACCCCCCCTCCCCGAAATGTTCTGTACACCTTAATAATTAACGTTACCTGAATTCAAAATTGACAAATGTTGCGCTTTTAATTTGAAAGGCAGAGCACGCAATTTCCGCTGTTGTCGAGGCTAACTGGCTAGCTTGATGCAGCTAACCGCTAAAGAGCCGTAATCTCCATTTTACGTCGTCACTGACGGCCTCTCCCTTTTATCCACAGACCCCTTTGCATGTCATTTCCGTGTTCTGCCACACGGCGGCGGATTCTACTTCACTGTACAGATTAATTTACCTGTTGTGATTGACATTCTCTAAATATTCCCGCGTGACCGTGGCCCTGCGTGGTGGATGGTGATCTTAGAGCTGATTACAGGTCAGTTACTGTAACAGTCTGTAAATCAGCGCTGTGTCTGTACCAGGATGGATCATGTGTATGATGGAGGGTATTTACAGCTGACCACAGGTCAGTTACTCAGCTCCGTCTGTACCAGGATGGATCATGTGTATGATGGAGGGTATTTACAGCTGACCACAGGTCAGTTACTCAGCTCCGTCTGTACCAGGATGGATCATGTGTATGATGTCACGCGTCTCGGTGTCGTTATTTGGTGCCACCAGAGTTCAGAGGTCATTGGTCTCACCTGGATAAACAGACCAACTGAAGGAGGACATACACCGATCAGAACATGTGTGGGGTTTGTCAACTTTGCCTTAAATATGAAGAAGTCGAGGCTCACTAGACGGACTGAAATAGGAATCAGCCTTAACCCCTTAAGCCCAACGGAACCTAACATTTGTAAATGGGAGGATTGTTCTGGAAGCGCTAGATCCCCAAGTGTATTTGGTCCAAGCAATGTCTGATAGGCAATCATCAAAATGTTTGAGTTCCAAAATACAAGATCTTGAAATGGAAGAGGCAGTAGCACTACAACACAGCTTGGAAAACGATCCACTCACTCAATGCTGCTGTGTCAGGTATCATATGAAACTAGACACTCTACCCTTTCAAATGATAGTTGCAAATTCTAGGGATTTTCCTTGATCGATAGTCGCCAACGTTAATGAACGACCAATTGATAACGAAACAGCTATAAATTGCTTATGAATATTTCTTATTCGAAAATACTAAATGCTTCTTTTTGTTCCCAATTAAAGCTTTATTAAAGCATTAGATAAATACACCTGTTTCATGGCATAACACAAACATAATTATGAACGCTGTTTTGTTTAAGTATATTTTAATAAGGCTCGGGAAGTTGCGCTCTCTCTTCCGAGGCGAATCAGTGACTAACACGTTCGTCTATGACATACACAAATAAGATGAGCCTTAATTAGACACGTACATTTGCAAAATGATGATGAAATAGATACATAGAGATAAATAACATTTTTGAAAACAGTGCTATAATAAATTCCCTCTTGAAATGAGAAAGCTGCGACAAACTACGACAGCTCAGGCCTCAGTTTCAAACTTAAACTACATAAGTGCGGTAACTATCCAAGCCTGTTGATTTTTATTTAAGAATATAAGCATGTTTATGTGATCAGGGGTGAGTCGTGTGCGCATTCGGTTTACAGTGAGTCCAGCTGCTGAAAATACGCGTTCCGATGGGACCGACATCTCAGGCAACAGAAGTAGCGTTGTGCTAACTTTGCCAGCCTCGGGAATCTTCCTCCGTGGATTTTCTTCCAATCTGTGGGACTGATATTTAGCGGTGGTGGAATGTCCTTCAGAAAGTTGTCCACTTCTGTTTCCGTGTCGTTGGTGCAGGTGAAGTAAGTTAGTGGTCGCGCAAGGGTAGCAGCATTAGCTTTGCGTCTCACAGGCTGCGGCCTTGCTTCCTGGACTGCAGCACTGCCTGTGACCCCCGACCCCCCTGTTGTCGGTCACATGGTTCGCTTCGTCTTCTTCTGTGTAAACATGTTTCCTAATTGCTGTGTTCACGCCCTCTTGTGTTTAACTTAATGATTGCATTTCACCAACAGCTCCGATTGACACAATTAAGATGAGACCTCAAATAGTTCAATTTGATCGTTACGTTTGAAATGTTCATCGACCAAATGATTAACGGTTGTTAATCGATCAACGACTAATCGTTAACACCCCTAGTCCCTACAGTTCAATTCAATAAACCAAATGTATCCCTGCAGGGCAGTTTTCATGGCAGGGATAAACACAGACATTAAAACAAACATGTAATGACGGTGACCTTGCCAGAATCTGTAATCCCGTAGCTGTAGTTGGTCTGATGGAGTGATGTTGAGAAACAGTGCACTGGCCCACTACATAAACTGTCTTCTGAGACTAATGATCCAGTCAAAAAGCCCAGATGAGGCCAGAAGTGGACAGATCCTGCAGAAATCCCCCATGACCTCCCAGTTTGCCTGTTGACCTCAGGTAAATCTGTCTGAAGTTTTTAAGGAGAAAAGTCTCTTCCTTCACTCGCAATGAAACATGATTGGAAAGTTTGATAAAACAGGCTAAACTACTAAAGTCAGTGCTCTGAATCATTTATGCCCAATCTAGATGAGCTATACCAAAAATAAATGTCAACCACAGTGAAACCTCAAACAAGAAAATATGCAGCTATTTAATTGCTTTTTTCATCTCTCCTCCTTTGTGCTGCAGGGCGATGGCGAGGCCGAGCCACAGTGATCATGTCCTCCAGCAGCTCAACAACCAGCGAGAGTGGGGTTTCCTGTGCGACTGCCTCATCGCCATTGGTGATATCTACTTCAGGGCCCACAAGGCCGTCCTAGCAGCATGCAGCTCCTATTTTCGGATGATGTTCATTAGAGACCAGCAGGGGACGGGACGCCTGGACCTCAGCAACATGCAGATCAGTGCCGAGTGCTTCGACCTCATTCTCCAGCTCATGTACCTCGGCCGCATCGTCGTGGGAAGCTACGAGTTCGAGGAGCTCAAGGCCTCCATGGCTTACCTGCAGATGTACTACATCCCCGACTCGCTGGAGGACCTCAGGGATATCAGGAGCTCCAATCTCACCCCGTCCTCCTCTGCCTCCTCATCTTCCTCATCCAGCTCCTCTTCCTCTACAGGCCCTACTAGTGGAAAGATGATGTTTGGAGTCCGTATGTACGAGCAGCAGAGGCCTGCTGCACCGGAAGTGGAGCGTTTGACAAAATCTGTCAACAGCACCGCTGCACGCCAAGCTGTTCTGCCATCTGCCAGCATCAGCAGGCCGGTGGTGGTGGTGGAGGAGGTGGTGAACGCTCCTCTGATAGTAGTGCCGGCAGTTGTTGACAGTGTAGCCGATCAGCCATGTGACTTAAGAAAGAGGACCGGTGGCAGGAGCGCGACTCTCAAAGACCGGCCGCGGTTCGGCCGCACCTACACCTGTGATGACTGTGGCTTTGTCTTCAGCTGTGAGAAGCTGCTGATTGAACACATCCTGACCTGTACCAACCGGAAGGCCTACCAGCCTCCAAAAGCTAATGGCGAAGGGGACAACGACTCCAGTAAAGCAGAGAGCTCTGCCTCTGAGGGCATAGAGGAACACAGGGTCAATTGCAAAGGTGAGGAGGATTGGCCTGAAACCAAGTCGGACTCTGATCCTACCATCAGGTCAGTGGCAGCCGGAACAGACAATGAATCAGGGTCGACTAGGAATATCTCCATCAAGACAGAACCAGAAGAAACCATTTTTCCTGAGATAGAGGTGGTCCGGGTTGGCGAGCACAGCGCCAGAGACTGTAGCACAAGGTTCAGCGATGTCCCACATAAAGACTTAATGAGGGAGAAGACGGGATTGGACCTTGACCCGGAGCCCAGAGTCTCGGCCATGGAGGACAGCAGTGAGCCTTTTGAAGGCCACATGTCCAGTGGCGAGGATTCAGGAATACCGGCAAAAGTCCGCAAGGTCAAAGAGGAGAAACAGGAAGCTGACTGTGCCCCTTGTGAATTGTGTGGTGCTCTGCTAACTGAGGAGGACAAGTCCGCCCACTACCTGTCCAACCATATGGGCCATATATGTGCATGTGGAAGGTGCGGACAAGTACTGATCAAAGGCCGACAGCTCCAAGAGCATGCAGAGCGCTGCTGCGAATCTCATGGCGGTGAGTCTGATTCCCACGGGGAGGATGACGCCTCTCTGCTGGAGGAAACGCAGGGGGTGGAGGAGAGCCTGCTGGATGCAGCGGACCTGGCCTGCCCTCACTGTGGTCTGCTGTTCCAGAGCGAGAGCCTGGCGCTGGAGCACGCCTTGGCCTGCCACGACCAGGAGGTGTTTCGCCCAATGCTGCTGGATGAAGGCAGCGAACCGGATCACCGCCGCAAGCATTTCTGCAGCATCTGCGGCAAAGGCTTCTACCAGCGCTGCCACCTGCGGGAGCACTACACCGTCCACACCAAGGAGAAGCAGTTCACCTGCCAGACCTGTGGAAAGCAGTTCCTGCGGGAGCGACAGCTGAGGCTGCACACCGACATGCATAAAGGCATGGCGCGTTACGTCTGCCCGGTCTGCGACCAGGGAACCTTCCTCAAACACGACCATGTCCGACACATGATCTCCCACCTATCAGCTGGAGAAACCATCTGCCAGGTCTGCTTCCAGATCTTCCCGGGGGGAGATCACCTGGAGAAACACATGGACGTCCACCTGTACATCTGTGGAGTCTGTGGAGAGAAGTTCCGCCTCCGGAAAGACATGAGGAGCCACTATAACTCTAAGCACACCAAGAGACTATAGGAGGCAGGACACTGTTAATTGTCCTCTCTGCATTTATATTACTTTGTTACTAAAACAAAGCCATAAATGTGAGAACAAATATATGCACTTGAACACCAAAAAGACATTGCACTTTTGAAATATATGCATTACCTAACAGCTCTATTCTGACCGATTGTGGGCGAGGACAGAGGCGCCGGTCTGCAGCTACAAAGTTTTGAACAGGCAAATTGTTTTTTTGCTGCTTGGGTATTGCCTTTCATAATGTTGCATCAGTTGAATGAGTTAACATGGCTATCTGGCAAGCGCTAATTAGGTAGCATTAATCCGAAAGAAACATAAAATATAGTTTTGAGACATTTAATCCTGTAGTGTTTGAAATGAAAGACAACTGGGATGCTTTGAATGGCTGGAATCAACTTCTCCATTTTCAACTATTGTTCATGAAGTCGAATCACATTGGTAGGGAAACAAGGAAGCGAACAAATCTGATTGGTTGTTGTCTGCAGATGCCAACAAGAAATTAAGCCGTGGTGACGAGCTTTTTGAGCGTCTGCACATCGGCCGAATTTCCCCGGTCACTCAGCTCTGGAGGAAATTCATGGACTGATGCTGATTTAGTGATGGCGTTGTTCAGTGTGTACACGGTCAGTGTCAGTCAGCGTTGCGGAGGGCTGTGGTGCCTCAAACGTTGGGTAAACGTTTCCTAGCTTTGCTGTTTCCCAGTCATTTCAATCTAGAATACTAATGTCTGAGATGGTTGACTTGTTTTTCCATGGTGTAGTTCAGGCATAGGCAGCCACGTGCCATGGAGGGCCGAGAGGCTGCAGGTTTTCATTCCAACCAAAGACTACAGCAGGTGATTTCACTGATTAAAACACCATCAACCAGAGAGGAGGACACCTGCAGCCTCTCGCCCCTCCATGGCCTATGCCTGGTGTGCACAATCAGTGGAATTACGTGAATTCCACTTTCCTATTCACGCTTTTTGCAAGGTATTTGTTAGCAAATTGATTCATACTCTTCCTTTAATTTCAGTAACTGTCATTGTATTGATTCACATTCACCGTGTCATGATTACATGGCACATACTGTCAACAATGACAGATGAAATGCTCTGTCTGGTGCCTTTACTGTAATAGCTGTGCATATTAATGGCAGTGCATTGACTCTTGGTCTTCTCCCATCTTCTTCACAGTGATGCATGATGGGGGATGGATAGGCATAAGCAAGGACCCCTGTTAAAGTGAATATTTAAATGGAAATCAAATCTCCAGATGAGATTATGCAAACATTATTCAGAAACAAAACACTAGAAATGGTCGACTAGTTGGAACCAGTTTTGGTGCCGACACATGCCGGACTCTACATACTGTTGTTTTTATCTTGTAACTCTGTAAAAGACATTACAGATTAATTTCCTCTTAATTTCTTTTGAATCATACACAGTTGTTTTCAGTCGAGTTGTGCTCTGCTTGTGAGTGCAACAGTAATCTCAATTTCAGATTTGGTTTAACAGGATTACTCTACTTAATGGATACAGACAAACTTAAGGAACATCAACAGCATATATTATATTTTGTGGATATTTGTTTCCTGTAAAGTTGATGTTTGAATTACATTTGCAGTTTCACAGTTAACTTGCTTTTGAAATTTCTATGTCTGCAGCTTCACTGTTAGCTCTTCAAAGGTTGTGATTGTTCAAGAAGCAGCAGCACTGAGGTGATTACAGGATGTGGACAAAATAATTGTTTCGCCAGGTATATTTATAAAAGAAAAATACAAGTATTGGGCTTATAAAAAACCTAATCTCAAAGGAAACAAACCCCCTAATCAAAAACTATAGACACCTTTATACATGGCATTAAAATGCATTTTCAGTAAAACACATTGAAATCAGATTTTTATTTCCCTCGCCTAAATGGCGATTGCAGCAGACATCACCTCTGGTAATTAGGTCCTTTAAAACACCTCGGGCCCTAATTTGGTGAATCGGAACGCGTCGGTAACACTGACGCAAAGTGAGGACAGTAGCGCTTTAAGGCTTGTCTATTTAGATAATTTGGTGACTTACAACATCCATCTCCAGCTCATTTGTAAAAGAGGTTGGTTTCATAATGGCCAATCAGAACACCCATTTTCTATCCCTTTAAATACCAGGTGCACCAGCGCTATAGCAAACTGGGAGTTTCCTGACATGGATGCGGCTGCACCAGGAGCAACTTGCTTGTGTGGGGGGGGCAGAGAAGACGAGGTGGAGTCACATGAGAAAAACACTGTGCGTACAAACACATGTTTATTGAACAGGTGTATCTTACTGAACGGTACAGGTGGACGGCCTGCCGGCTTCAGTCTTTCATGCCGGTGCATTTAACAACCACGGTGCTGTGGTTCAATAGTTTTTAACTTCATTGATTACGGCTTGTGAGTTACTCATGTGTTGGACGATTTACGAGAAGTATTGAGTTTGCGACAGATGAAACTGGCAATGCTCCAGCGCTAGTCCACCAGTATCCACTGCATTTTGACAACTATGTTACTATCAGAGCTGCCTGTTGAATTTGGTTTCTAGATCTGGTAGAGCTGGATTCTACTCCCATTAAAATGTGTCCCTCACCAAAACAGATTGTCATGTATGTCACTTTCTAAACCAGCTCAGAACCAACCCAACCTAGTTCAGAACCTGTCCACTGTCGAGGTGTGTGTTGGTATCGCCGTTATCTTGTCCATGTCTCCTGGTCCACTCAGGGTTCTGCTGCCATCCATGTCGGTCTACAGTGTGTGTAGATCTGTTTTTCTAGATCAGATCTATAGATCAGTAGTGACCCAACTTCTCCTTTTTACTGTACTTTTGTGTTTTTGCTGCACTTCAGTCATTTTGCTCTTATTGCTGCGTATGCCTGCAGTAGTAACCAGGCTGGTAAGCTACAACCCACCAGATACCGTCTGTGTCTGGTTAGTCAGTCTACTCCACAGGTAACCAACCATCATGTGGAAGCATCTGGTTCATTTGTGGATGTACCAGTTACTGTGGCCGGTGGACAGAAACATTAGTTTTCCTGCCCTGGAAGTATCATGATGTCAACGTCTTATTGGTTCACCACACCACCATCTCTGGTGGTCCATGGTTTTATTGTTGGAAAATTCAAGCTCTGAAGTTTTGTGTTGTTGGATCACTGATCTGACTATTCAGTCAACTGTTTTCTTGAAAGGAGTTTTGAAAATGACCCATGATGTTCTCTTGGAAAATCACAAGCCTTTCTTAAGCTCTTAATAAACCAAGTGAATTTCAGATTGTGACAAATGTCTGTTTAAATATTCTTCCCAGTTGATTTAGTCTGTGTATCAACAGTGTCTGTGGTTTATTTGCATCACATGTGGTATCATCGAGGCTCCACCTCAGAGGTTTCAGTCAGTTTCACAAAGTACTTTGAAGTTGTAGCTTAATTTCCATTTGGGAAGGACACGTATAGACCCCTAGGTCAAAGTACTTTAAATATGTGTGATATATATAAACATAGTGGTTAATTCAACAGGTATCTGACTGGACAGTTTAAATATGAATGATATATAAACACATGGTGGTTAATTCAACATGTATCTGACTGGACAGTTTAAATATGAGTGATATATATAACACATGGTGGTTAATTCAACAGGTATCTGACTGGACAGTTTAAATATGAATGCTGTAAGATGACATCAAAACACACCTGTGGCGACATGGCGAGATACTGTTGTAAGAACACGACGCAGGTTATCCATTACTTTTCGGATGGCACCACCCCTCTCGCTGCACAGTGACGCTGCTGTGACTGCAGCCCGGAACATTGTTGTTTACATCAGCCTCCTCCATCGCTGATGTTGTCTGGTGCAACGAGTTCTGCACCGCGACTAGAGATTGATATGGCGTGAAGAAGGGTGAGACGACAGATCTCCATTCTTCCATCGGTTGCTGTTTTGTTTTTGTCTGCACTGTTTTGTATGTAGGCACGCCGACGCTGTTACCACAGCAACCAATGCAGATAGGTCGACGATGTCTGAATGCACAAATCCGATCTGATCACTTGCAAATAACAGTGTGGACAGTCAAATCAGATTTGCCTGCAGTCTGAACAAAGCCTTTGTGTCCTGGCTGAAGCTGCAACGGACGTCAGCGTCAGAGACCCGGAGGGGACATACGTCCGGTTTCTTAAGGATGGACAGACGAACAATGTGTTTGTAGCAGCTGAAGAGCTGAAACATGCCACTGCTGTAGGACACTGAGGCCATTAATGCTGGTAAGATGATGCATCTATAAATTACTATATCAACAAGTTAATACAAGTGTTTTTTTGTGGATTAAAAAATTACCAATAAAGTGTAAAGTATTACTTAATGGTAGCGATGTACAATAGTAGATGATGTGAGAATTAGTGTGTAACAGTTTTCACTATTTGTTTCAGCCCCACAGAATTTATTGATAAGTTCAGTTTCTGCCATATTGCTTTGAAATATACTGATTGATGTAATATAACTAATAAAAACTGTTTTTTGAAGAAACTTGTGTCTTGTAGTGAACATGCAATGGATTTTAGTTAAAAGTATGTTGTGAGAGAAATCTGTGCTGCAGCGCCTCCTGTAGAGACATTTGAGGAGGTGTGTTCTCATGAATAACTTTCAGTACATGTTGGCTTTGTAAAAGCACTCGGAAGAAAAACGTATGATGAAACTATGTGTGGACTCTTGTTCCAACCTTCCTGTCCACTAGTTTTTGCCTCCTATAAAGCCATAAAGCCATAAAACCTTCTAAGAAGACAGTAAAGGCTTACGTTATGCCTGAGCTGTAGTTAGGTAGAAACTGTGCACCGAGAGTTAAGTTGCACAATTTAAAGGCAATGTTTATGTATTATTGTTATTATATGCCTTAGTTTTAGTTGTATGTATACCTTTTTTTGAAATTTTGTTGTTTTTATTTATTTGTTTTTGCATGTCAGAAAAAGTTTTCTTTAAAACCCAGAATGTAATATGGTACTTAATGCACTAAATGGGTTTAGTTTTGACAGATATTATTGTATGCCATTTAAGAAATAAAAATGTAGATTTGTAAAACATTTGTTGGTCATTTTACGAGACCCGTCTTATTTTCTCATGTATATTTACTATTGCACTTTAATAAAGCAAAAGTATTTCTTATCCGATTACTCGATTAATCGATGGAATAATCGGTAGAATACTCTATTACTAAAATAATCGATAGCTGCAGCCCTACTGAATACTAATATTTTGCATGAAAAATTAGTAGCTTGTGTTCATGTTTATTAAACATTCATTCATCACTTCAAAACACCATCTTGGATAATACGGTTTAAAACCTGTGCTGCAGAGCATCCATCACATTACACAAGCATAAGGACAACGGCAGGAAGCAGAGCTGAGACCAGGTCTTAGTGCATAGCAGTGATTTTATTAGCCTGGATTAGTTACAATATCTTGGAACCTACATGTAGTTCTTCCAAATGTAACAGGACTGTTCCTTTGCCTTACTTTTTCAAATAGACAACGTGTTATGATATTGCAATATTGAGTTTCCCTCCAGGACAGACACATTGGTGGACTAATTGAAGCCTTTAGAAGAACCATTAGTCTATCCAGATCATTTGTTGAATCCACCAATATCTTTAAATATAACTGTACACGACACTCAAACTAACAGTCTTTAGATTAGATTGCACTTTATTGATCTTCTAGGGGAAATTCAGGTGTCACAGCAGAAATTGGCAGAACAATACTTGAGAATAGAGAAATATAATAAAACACAGGTAATAGTAATTGCAGGTAATAATAGTGGGAAAATATAAATAATACAATACACAAAACCAAAACTATAAAAAAGGTAGTGCCTAGTGGTTAGAAAATTAGATATAAATTCATCACTCACAAGAAAACTCACAAGGTTCGTTGTTTGAAGGATTCAATGAAAAATATCAGATGACAGGTATTTCTTAGGATTATCAGTTCTGAAAGTTTAGGGAGGATTTTAATAATCCTTTACCTACTTGCATCATCGTCATACACCCAGTCACAGTAAAGAATGCCGCCTTGCCTGTTATTACTATAATGTCATGTCTAAAAAGTGGTTGACATCTGTTCAGTGGAGTTATGCTACAGACAAAATAACTTAAATGGTTTGATTGGCTTTTGAACTTCAAAGCCAATTTGACAGGCAGATTGCAGGCAGAGATCAATGCTTCAGTTAACTAACATCCAGAGCCCTAACCTTACATTTCTGATCATCTGTAACAATAATAATAAGAACAGTAATCAAAACAACTACAACAATAATATACCCGCTGCTTTTGTTCTGTTGCCATTAGTTTGGTTTTGGCTACATGCTTGGCCACACCAGCTTTGGTTATATTTGTTGCCATGGTAACAAGCATCCCTCCAAACACTGAGGCTTTGCAGCACCTGTCAATCAAAACAGATTCACAGAATGATGGATATGTCAATCCAAAACGAGGAAGAGAGGCAGAGGACAGCTTTAAGAGCTTTAATCACAACTAAATGATCAACAAAGAAGATACAAATTAGCTTGGCACAGAACTGCATAAACAATCACAGTTTAGTAGACACGGCACCTTTGGATACATTTTGATAAATTGACTGTATTCTCTGATACACAAACTTTTATCTTTGGGTTTTACTTACATTTTTAAGTTTCCTTGGTCATTTGTGTATTGAGTGAGTTTCATAACCCTTGGGTCCTTGAAATCTGTTAAAACTGCTATATAATTGAAAGTGTCCCTCCTTTCCTTCCTTCCTGAAAAACGTATATTTTATAGCACTGTGCCAAGAAGAGTGATACTATAGTGCTCTACAGTGCCTTGTGCCAGAATGATTATATTTCAACACACCTGTGATGTTTTTGCTCTGGGATCTCCTCACTCATGCAGGCTCTTCTTGGGGGGCCCATCCCTGGTCTTCGCCCTCAGCTTGTTCACCTGAGACTCAGCGATGTCGGCCCTCTCCTCAGCCTCCTCTAACTCATGCTGCAGCTTGCGGAACTTGGCCATGTTGACGTTTGCCGCCTCCTCTGCCTCCTCAGCCGTGCGCTTGTAGGACTTGACCTTCATCTGCAGCTTATCCACCAGGTCCTGGAGGCGAGCCATGTTCTTGCGGTCTTCCTCTGTCTGGTAGGTGAGCTCCTTGATGCGCCGTTCGTACTTGCGCACCCCTTTGATGGACTCTATCCCCCTCTTCTGCTCTGCATCCAGCTCATTCTCCAGCTCCTTGATGCGTCCCTCCAGCTTCTGAAGCTGCTTTTTGCCGCCCTTCATTGCTATCTGCTCGGCCTCATCCAGGCGGTGCTGCAAGTCTTTGATGGTCTGCTCCATGTTTTTCTTCATGCGCTCCAGATGGGTGCTGGTGTCCTGCTCCTTCTTCAGCTCCTCAGCCATCATGGCTGCATCTGTGATGGCCTTCTTGGCCTTCTCCTCAGCATTGCGGTTCTCTTGTATGGCTTCCTCCATCTCACTCTGCAGGTGGAGAACGTCTGCCTCATGCTTCTTCTTCTGATTGATGAGGCTGGTGTTCTGGGAGTGCAGAAGCTGCATCCGCTCTGTTGCGTCAGTCAGCTCCTGTTCCGCCAACTTCCGACCTCGCTCTGTCTGCTCAAAGGCGGCCCTCACTTCCTCCAGCTCAGCCTGGATCAGATTGTTTCGGCGCTCCAGCAGAGCAATGGTCTCTCTCAGGTCATCGTTCCCATGTGACGTGTCATCCAGCTGTAACTGAGCATCTTTCAGGAATGCCTGGAGGCTTTTGAGCTGTTTCTGGGCATCGGCTGCCTGCCTGTTGGCTTGGCTGAGCTGTATCTCCATCTCATTGAGGTCACCTTCCATCTTCTTCTTGACTCTCAGAGCCTCATTGCGGCTCCTGGTCTCAGATTCTAGAGAGGACTGAAGGGACTCAACCATTCGTTGGTAGTTTCTCTTGGCCTGCTCCATTTCCTCGTCTTTCTCAGCCAGCTTCCGCTCCATGTCGGCCCTCACTTGGTTGAACTCCAGCTGGGCTCTGAGGATTTTGCCCTCTTCATGCTCCAGGGAACCCTCTGCCTCCTCCAGTGCTGACTGGAGCTCTGACCTTTCTTGCTCCAGCTGCTTCCGAAGTTTCTCAAGTTCATGAGTGCTTTTGCCACCCTCACCAAGTTGGTCAGTGAGGTCAGAGATCTCCTCTTGGAGGTTCTTGTTCTCTCTCTTCATGGTCTCAAGTTGATCCAAGGACTCCTCATAGGCATTCTTCAGTTTGAAGAGCTCAGTGCTCAGAGACCTAGCCTCCTTCTGAGAGGCCTCCAGTTCACATTGTGACTCCTCATACTTTTGCTTCCAATCTGCCATGACTTTGTCAAAGGCTCTTTGCTTTTTGTCCAGAGCTGCAGATGCTGCATTGGATCTCTCAAGGTCCAACATCAGGTCCTCAATCTCATTTTGGAGACGATGCTTGGTCTTCTCAAGAGAGGAACACTTTGCATTCACAGCTTCAATGGCCTCTTCTGCCTCCTGCAGCCTCTGGACCAGCTTCTTCTTTGCTTCTTCCAGCTCCTCTGTTCTCTGGATTCCATCAGTTTCATATTTTGTCCTCCATGTTGAGACCTCAGTGTTGGTTTTGGACAGTGCTCTCTGCAGCTCAGCCTTGGCCTCCTGTTCCTCTTCAAACTGCTCTCTGAGCAGATCACAGTCGTGACGGGCAGATTGCACAGCATGGGCAAGGGCATTCTTTGCCTTGACTTCCTCTTCCAGCTGTCTGCGTAAGTCTTCTAGCTGCTGGGTGTACGAGCTCTTCCCTCTGGTCAGCTGTGATACCAGACACTCCTTCTCCTCCAGCTGACGTCCAAGCTCTCCGTTTTCAGTGAGCAGCTTAGCCCTCTGGGTGGTGAAGTCATTGATGGTCCGTTGAGCCTCCTCATATTTACTCTTGTACTCGTTCATGTTGTCTTCCATTGAACGGCATATCTTCTCAATGTTTGACTTAGCCTTCACCACACTCTCCATGTTAGATGACAAATCATCCAGCTCCAGCTTCAGTTCACTCTTTTCCTTCTCCAGCTTCTGCTTGACACGCTGCAGGTTATCAATCTGTTCGCCCAGTTCAGCCACACTGTCAGCATGCTTCTTTCTCAGGGAGGCAGCAGTAGCCTCATGTTGGAGGGTGGATTCCTCCAGCTCCCTGCGCAGCTTCTGAAATTCAGCATCTCTCTTCTTATTGAACTCCAGCTGGGCTGATGTGGCGCCACCAGCTTCCTCCAGGCGCTCACTAATGTCCTCCAGCTCACGGGAAAGATCAGAGCGCTGCTTCTCTACTTTAGCCCGGGCTGCACGCTCAGCATCCAGCTCTTCCTCAAGCTCTTCAATCCTTGCCTGGTTTTCTTTCAGCTTCTTTTGGAGCTGAACTGCAGTTATCTGCTCATCTTCTATTCTTCCATTGATGTGAGCGATCTCAAAGTCTTTCTTCTTGAGTTTCTCCTCCAGTTGTTGTTTGTCATTTTCTAAGTCCATCAGACTCTCCTGATTCAGTTTCAGGTCTCCCTCAAGCTTCCTTTTTGAGCGCTCAAGGTCCATTCTGACTTTTTTCTCTTGCTCCAAGGAGCCTTCCAGATCGTCCACCTGTTGCTCCAGCTTAGATTTGGCTTTGGTCAACGTGTTGGCTTTGTCTTCTTCACTCTGAAGGTCATCCAGTGTCTGCTGATGAGCCTCCTGCAGAGCTTTCTTCTCTTTGGTTAGTTTCATAATGTTCTCATCCTGGGAAGCCATCTCCTCAGTGAAATTCTTCACCTTGTTTTCTGTGGCGTGTTTCTCCTTTTCAACCTTGGCCAATGTTAGCTCAAGGTCATCTATATCTTTCTTCAACTCAGAACACTCATCTTCCAGCTTTCGTTTCTTAGCTGTAAGATCTGCATTCATCTCCTCTTCATCCTCCATTCTTTCTGTCATGTCTTTCAACTTGGCTTCCAGTTGAATCTTGCTCTTAATAAGTTGTTCGCAGCGTTCTTCAGCATCTGTTAATGTGTCTTGCTCAGACTGAATTTGCAGAGTCAGGTCATTCTTCTCTTGGAGAACAGTCACCATTTTCTCCTCTAGTTCCTTTCGTCTCACTTCAGATTTCTCCAAGGCTTCCTTCAATTTGTTGAACTCATCCTTCATGTTAGCCATCTCCTTCTCTGACTCAGCACTCTTCAGCAGGGGCTTGATCTTGAAGAACAGCTTCATCCAAGGCCAGTTCTTAACACACAGGAAGGAGCGAAGGTTCCACTGGATAACCATTAGGGCATCTCTACGTTCCACAAGCTTAGCAAACTCTGCTCTCATGAGGAGTGCCCTGGCATTAGCTTGGATCCTGGTGATGATGCGAGAGAGTTGCTCATCTCGCATCTCCTCCAATGTACCCAGCAAGCCTGCTTTGAAGAACACCTTGGTGTGGCCGAACTTGTACTGTGTGTGGTCGATGTCTAGGGATCCCAGCAGCTTTTCAGTACTTTTCTTGCAGTCGATAAACTGGCCCTCGGGAATGGCAGAGGCATTCAGAATTCTATATCGTTGTTTGAAGTCGCCGTAGAGCACCCTGTTGGGGAAACCCTTTCTGCAGATTCGGATGCCTTCCAGCACACCGTTACAGCGTAGCTGGTGCATCACAAGGCAGTTGTCCATGATGCCTGGAGTTTTGTGCTCATTTGGGATCAGACAACGGACAAAGTGGGGGTGGGTGGTCTTCAGGTTGTTCATCAGCTTGTTTAGATTTTCTCTGTGAAGTGCAGATACTGTCTGGAAGGAGGAGCCTTTCTTTTTGGCCCCTTTGCCACTTTTATCACCACCGTCAGTCCCTGCATAGGCTGAAAAGAGCAGACTGAGGAGCTTCAGGGAAGATTTCTGGTAAAGCCCTACCACTGTTTCATTCAACGGGTCCTTGTTTTTTACCAGCCAGCCGGAAATGTTGTAGTCAACCGTGCCAGCATAGTGGACCAGGGCAAAATGTGCCTCTGCTTTCCCCTTTGCAGCCCTCGGCTTCTCAAACATTTTGTTCTTGCCCAGATGATTGTCATAGAGCTTGGACTTGAAGGTCTGGTCACTGGCCTTGGGGAACATGCACTCTTCCTCCAGAATAGACATGATCCCCAGTGGCTTCTCAATGAGGTCAATACAAGCTTGCAAGTCCATCCCAAAGTCAATGAACTCCCAGTCAATGCCTTCTTTTTTGTATTCCTCTTGCTCCAGAACAAACATGTGATGGTTGAAAAACTGTTGCAGTTTCTCATTGGTGAAGTTAATGCACAGCTGCTCAAAGGTGTTAAAATCAAAGATCTCAAATCCAGCAATGTCCAGCACTCCTATGAAGTACTGGCGATGCTGTTTTGTGTCAAGGGACTGGTTGATTCTCACCACCATCCAGCTGAACATCTTTTCATACACTGACTTAGCCAGAGCACCAGTGGAGTTGTAGACTTGGTCTACACCTTGGCCTTTGGTGACATATTCATTTCCTACCTTGACTCTGGGATGGCACAGCCCTTTGATAAGGTCTGCAGAGTTCAGCCCCATTAGGTAAGCTGACTTATCAGCAGCCTCCGTTCCGTCAGGCTCAGCCTGCTCCTCACGCTGCTTCTGCTTAAACTTCATGTTGCCATAGTGCATAATGGCACCGGTCAGCTTATAGACTCCCATCTTCTCCTCTGGAGTGAAGCCAAGCACGTTGAAGGCATTGTCAGTGGCTATCAGTTCCTCTGAGTCATTGATGGATTGTACTGTTACCTCTCCTTGGGAGATGTAGGAGTAGTCATATGGGTTGTTGGTAATCAACAGCATGTCCAGCAGCTCTGGCTTCTGATTGGACAAGATCTGGAAGAAGATGTGGTAGTTCCTCTCAGACTTGAGCTGGAAGGAGACACGCGACTTCTCCAGCAGGTAAGTCTCAATGTCAGCAGATGATAGCTTGCCACTGGTTCCGAAGTGAATTCGGATGAATTTTCCAAAACGGGACGAGTTGTCATTCCTGACTGTTTTGGCATTACCAAAGGCTTCCAGTGCAGGGTTTGCCTGGATGATTTGATCCTCCAGTGTTCCCTTGCTGGTATCCTTCTTGCCTCCACCAACCGCAGCAATGCTGGCAAAGTACTGGATGACTCTCTTGGTGTTGACAGTCTTCCCAGCTCCGGATTCTCCGGTGATGAGAACAGACTGGTTCTCCCTGTCAGTGAGCATGTACTGGTAGGCGTTGTCAGAGATGGAGAAGATATGAGGGGGAGCCTCGGTTCTCTTCTTTCCCCTGTAGGCTGCCACCACCTCAGAGTCGTAGACAGGAAGCAGCTTATAGGGGTTCACTGTTACACAGAAGAGCCCAGAGTAGGTGTAGATCATCCATGCGGCGTAACGCTCTTTGAGGTTAAACAGCACGGCAGGCTCGTGGAGGAAAGTGAACATCACCATGTCTTCAACTTTATCGAATTTTGGCGGGTTCTGGGGGTGGACGTCTGACTCCTTCACAGTCACCGTCGTTCCGTCCTCCTTCTTTACAGTTACCTTCCCCCCCTCCTTGCTTTGGATCTGTCCCTTGACATATTCCACCTTGTCGTCGACAACAAAGCACTGAGTCTTGATGTCAAAAGGCCTGGTTTGGGCTTCCAGGCGCTCCTTGTCTGACTTCCTCAGGTAAAAAGCAGCCTTCCCAAACTCGGCCATCAGAGCATCACCCATGGTTGAGGTTGGAGGTCCACAGACAGAGGGAGAATCAGCTGGGGAGAGAGTGCAGATATTTTCCCTAGTGACTCTTATGTAGAACTGCACGGCTCTTCTCTGCAGGCAGCCCTTTATAAAGGCTGCCTGTGGACCAAATTAGGAGATAGCTGCAGGAAAAAAAACCAAACTAAATTTGTCCCAAGATGTACAAGCACCATGAGGGCAGTTTTAGGACCTTTGGCTGTTTGTGTCCATTTTAGGGGAAGTAGCATTTCGCTGCTTATCTCCCTCCTTTTACCCTCTTGATAGGGATTCCTGACACGTCTCAATTTATCCACAGTGTATTCAGTCTCTACTGTAACTTCACAGTATTTGTGCATATTACCATTTACTGTATATCATACACATGGGGAAGTTTCATACCACACTTCTTTTTGAATAAAACTTGAAATGGAGATTGATTGCGATTCACAACAGACATCCGTGTAGTCTCACTGAATATTTTGTTCTTTTTATCTTTGGCCGGCTGCATTCCATGGCTGCTGACAGAGAGATGACACCAACACCTCCTCTAGCGCTGTCAGAACAGACCGTCTGGACTCATCTGCACTCAGCCACAAGCTATAAATAGAACACAATGGCACTTTTATCAGAGTCTGCACTTCAAAGATTTCAAAGTCCATCATCTGTGCTGTTATTTCTATCATACCACTCAAATGTGGAAGATACTTAATCTTGTGATAAACAGGTATAAAGTAACTTGACAGCTGGAAAGTACCAGGAAATACCTGATAACAGCTATGTCATTACTGCACCTTATCTGGGCTATAACCAATTAGGGATGCAGTAGGTACTGCACTATTTCCTATCCAGTAAATTATTGTCATGAGTAGAATGACATTATACACTTTGGCCCTGACCATTACTGAAGGCTGATGATTTTCCCTTTTCAGGTTGTTTCATTTGATTCGTCATCAGAGGAGGCTGAGAGGCTGGACACTATTCAGTATCTCACAAGAAAAAAGAAAAAACCAGAGAAAATTTTGAACAAATGTATTTGATCCCTACTGGACTACAGTCTGTAGAGATGCTGTGCCATCTCTACTAATCTACTAAACTGAGAGAGCGTCCTGCAGTCCTGCCGAACCCACCGGCTCTTAAAATACCAGCTGATAGTGTTGCGTTATCACAAAGTGCCTCAACTGTCTGGTCATGTGCTCCTTCAATCTAACAAGTTCTCTTTGTCCTTCTAGTCCTCTGATAAGTCTGAAAGAGAAAGAGAGGGCAGAGCTGGCAGTTTACACCAGTAAAGGAATGAAAATCATTTAGCTAGTTTTAGGGAACAATTAAATATTAAAACCAATGTTTTTTGGCTGCAATAGCCTTTGTCAGGGTTACAGGATTACATAGTCAACCATGTTTAATAGCATCCAAAATGGCCCATAGACCAATCAGGTGGTAGTGTTTAAAAATTAAATTGCTACTACCTGGTGTAGGAGGGACCATTGGGTTCAACCCGTTAAAGACATATAATCCAAATCAATCCACAGTCAAGAACATTATAGCATGTTAAAACGGTTAAAGGAAATCCTTAAAATTGAATTTGTCATTCATTCCTTTGGGTAAAGACTTTTAAAATGAAAGATTCAAAAGGCCTCTATTAATTTTCTACTGAAATGTAAATCCCCTCCTCACGGGCCAAGAGAGACGTTCTCCATGCATAGAAAAGAAAAGACAGACACAGGATGCTTGGCTTCTTTAAGGTGGCGGGCTACAGGATGTTTGACTTCATCTCCCTTAATGAAGCTCCTGCTCAGTAATTTGGTATTTTAAAGAGCGCTGTGTTTCACCTATATACACTTTTTACACAGGGGCATGAAATCATGTATATTCTTACTAGTAAGTAATTTTTATGCAACAAGTCTGACTACAAATTGGACTGAAGTCTAAACTAAATGAATCTTCGTGTAGCTGGTCACTGGCCTTTCTCAGTGGGCTCACAGCAGACCAGTCGGTTTACTGCCAGATTGAATTCTCTTCCTACAGACTGACAGATAAACAACGAGTTAAACATGTTAAATAACTGACTACAGGTTAATCAGCAGTTTAAAGCCAGTGAAACATGCGTGTACATGTTCCACTGCCCTGCATGGTCATGTATGTACTTAATGGGTGTCTAAATGCATGAATCAACAAGGACATTCATAGTGTTGCATATAGCATGAGGAATGTACCGTTGACATTGTTGAAGACTTTAGCACATACATGGACATACTGAAGTAGACAAACACAGGAAAGTAGAGTCACTGCAAGTTATTAGCTGCGCCACACCCGCTTTGGGTTTGACTGAACACCTATCAATAACTATCAACAGCTAATCAGACTACTTCAGCATGTTTATTTACCTGTGATGCTAATTTCTCTTCTACAAATCATTCCTCCTCATGATAAACATGATTTTGTTTTTAATAAGAGTGAGCCCACAACATGACAAAGAGCCAGCTCACACTTAACAACATACATGTTTACTGCTGTGTGTCTGGCAGTTCATTCAAAACCACAAGAAAGGTAAGTGATGACATAGAGACTCTGATGATGTTTATTCCTTCCCATTCTCCTCTCTATCATCATCATAGGAATAGTTGTTCCATCTATTGACAGGGTGCTGTGACCTCTGACCTTACTATTGGTTGATTGTAATGTTGCTTATCTAGGAATTTAAGCTGATTCTACAGTTGACCTCAGCGGAGTCTCTGCTTAACTGAGAAGGCAGGGAAACGTAGGGGGATGAATGAAAAGGAAGAATTGAAGAATTGATAGTTATTTTTAAACTATCTAGCTAATTAATACAAATAACACAGATAACTTATACTATCAATGGTTTGGCTCAGCTGAAAAACTGTAAAACAACGTCATATTAAAAAGGAACAAAAATAACTGTGTAACATTTTGAAATGCTGTTTCAGTTTTATTTACAAGGCCTTATTTACATCTGCATGTTACAAATGCTTCCATAGTTGTATTATATGACCTACAACATAGTCATGTGCAAAGTCACATTATCTGTCTGAATAAGGTGTGCAAGTATTAAAGACATAGTATCAACTTCTTTAGTTTAGAAAAGAACTAGAGTGGAAAAACTGCTAGTAAGACAGAGGTGGCGAAGCATTTCATGTTGCAAACTACACATTCATCATTAAATAATGACAAAGCTGCAACAGATGTTGGTTCATAAAATCATTTGTAACTTTATATCGCCGCTTATTTAAGTACATTAACATGCAACCATGCTTTTGGACGTTGGAGTCCTGCCCTCAAATTTGACTGTACAACCAATTCAATATTTTATCTAAACTCTAAACGAGTAGAAAATTGATTTAAATTCATTCATTTTACAGTGTACCATCCAAATAAACAGTGGCAGTGGTGATTGAGTTGACTTGTTTTCAGGACAGAACATGAAGTGCTGGTAGATCCAAGTCAAAAGGACAACATGTCCTTTAGCAGGACAATGTTGTCTGAATTTAATAAGACTTCCATCTGTTTGTAGATGGAGAGACAGAAACTACTTCTGTCATCTGCTGAATTTCTCCATCCTGCTGTAACGTCGGCTGGATCAATTATTTTATTTTGTATTTTATATATTACTTTTGACTGTTTTGTTAAAGGCTTCATGTTGTCATTAAATCTCATTTGTAAATGAGTGTCATTATTATACAGGATTACAGACTTTAGGATGCTGTACAATATTATAATAAATCTCCTTGGTCTTCTGTATTCTCGTAAATATTCATGAAAAGGGACAGACCTTCAGGCCAACATGGGCTGTGAAGACGTGAAAACTAAGTAGACTGGACAAGAGAGAGCGAGACTTCAGATGAAATCCACATCAGTGTGTTAAATCCTCCATTAAAGAGCATGAGTCTCCATAGAGCCTGGGGGTGAGGGGGCAGTGGTTTCCAACCACGTACCATCGTGACCTAAGATTCTGCTGGTTTTCATTGCATCCAACTACAACAGCTGATTTCACAGAGAATGTTTACATGCACACTAATAATTACATCTTAACCTGATTAAGGCAAAACTCAGACTGTTGAAGCTGTCATGTAAACAGTGTTGTGCACAGTAAGTTCACAGTCCCCAAAAATGAACTAGTTCACGTTCATTTCTTCGTTTTTTTAAAAATTCCATTC
>OMOT01087867.1:0-10394 GCA_900312575.1 Acanthochaenus luetkenii | reverse complement strand
GTTTTACGTTCAACACACAGCTTTATTACCTTTCTCTCGCAGGAACAGGCATTTGCCGGGTTAACGGCAGAGTCCAGAGTCACACAAGCATAAGCATCAGCCTAATCATAATCATAATCATAATCATAGTCCAGTTACTGTCCCGGGTTTCAGGGGTGTAGGAAGCAGGAAGCCGGTTCTTTGCCGAGGGGGATTCAGGGTCGGCTCGTAATCCCCAGCTCTCTCTCCTTCCTCTCGTACACCCCACGGGACACCCACACTCCTCTCTGTCTTCAGTATGAATCTCTCCCTCTGTCTCTACTTCCTGCCTCCTTTATAGGGCCCGCTCTCTCCCCTGATTGGCCCCGTCTTTCCCCTTTCACCTCTGCGCACCTGTCTCCCCTTATGCTGAGTAGGGTGGTGGCTGTCCCTGGGCTCTAACGCCCCTAGAGGAGCCTGCCTCACCTGCCTCTGGCTGCCACAATACGTTTTCATACGGGGCTGAGAGGTGTAAAAAGTACTAAAAATAACTTTAATGGTTAAAGGGACGTTGGCCAATGGGATGAAATAATTCCATCTGTTCACAATTCAGTTCTTGGAAAAAAAGAATGGTGCAATTTGCTGCATTCTGGTCATGATTTTTATCCCTGGGAAAGGCACCAATTTATGCATGTAAAATAAAATATATAGTAAATAATAGTAAAATAAAATATGACTGCACATACCGTTTTGTGAATATGATAACGTCTCGCACTGTTTTCATTTCACCAGCCAAATGTCTGGTTGATGAAAAATTCTACCTAACAAACCTTTCTTTCTTTCTTTCTTTCTTTCTTTCTTTCTTACCAGCCCAAAAATACAATGTACTGTATATACACAGCCTTTTTGTGTCATGTATCATACATACATTAAATCTACAAAATAGCACATTATGGTGGTGAGTAAAAACAGTGGTCAGAGCAGTTTGTAAAAAAAAAAAAGACATTACATTACAGCATTTAGCTTTTACCCAAAGCGACTTACATATCATCATACCGTTGGCGGAGGCAGCCATTCAAGGCGCCATCCTGCTCGGGAATTCGAGCTCGTGAGCTCCTGAGAAGCAGTATTGATAATAGAATATAGGACAGTGCAAGTGTTAGAAATTGTGCCTGTTGCTTTAAAAGTGTTGCATTCTGGGTAGTGAGGGCAGCCATGTTTTCCCATTTGTGTTTTTCTATATACAGAGAAAGTCCGTGGGCAGTCAGTAGAGCATGTAAAGAGCCAGCCAGCCCAGTGAAATTTGTATTTTATCAGGATGATAAACACGTTCAGCCTGACTTTTAAAGTCTTTAGTGATGAGTAGGAGTGCTGGTAACAAGATGTCTTCATAGATGTCAGAGGGTCTAGTTTAGTTTTTAGTTAGGATTATAAACATATTCAGACTGACTTTAGTGATGAGGAGTCCTAATCTTCTCAGCAAGGTATAACAAGGTGTTTTCATAGATGTCCAGTCTCAGTCTGTCTCTCTCTGGGATGCAGCTCCACAACTCCCAGCTAGGCAAACAGCTGCTCTGCACGCACGCACGCATGCACACACACACACATACACACACACAATTAGGACACTGCACAGTGGCAATTATCCACATGAGAGCATGAGCAATTTGAGGGATGAATGCAGTACTGGTTGAATTAACTGAATGAAATCCCTTTCTGTTGACATTTAAAGTCGTTGTGTGACGTGTTTTTATTGCTACGTGGGTTCAGTGTATTGCCACTTATATTTTGATATCCAGCGATGCCGTGAAATTGCGGTGGATTTCCTCGCACAGTCCAAAGACATGAGTTTGTGTGTAGTATGGTATATGATGTCATTAGTATATGATGTATTATGTATATTAGAGGTAGAACTGTAAAACTGGAAACCGGCGCAACCCTATACAAATGCAAATTACATAATGTTCGATTACTAAGGTCCTGAACGAGTACTCGAGTACTCCCGCCCATCCCTACTAAATATCCTTTCCATTTCTCAGTAAAGAAACATTAAAAAAGTAATGTTTGTTATCTGACCTGCTTGTCACTTGACATTGCAAATGTCATTGTTTTCCATTTTAAATGTGGGTAAAATGCCTAGCTGATAAGTGCCAGGGCTTTTGCTCTCATTCATCCAGAAAATTATATTGATCAATTAAACACAAAAACAGATTACACTAATTTTGCATTGATTTGGTCCAACACTCTAGTTTTTCCCCTAAGCATGACATGTTAAGGACACGTATTATATGCAGCACAGTCTTTCACATTCTGAACAAGATATGCAACAAAAGTGTATTGATATTTTAAAATTGTCAGTTGTTATTCATTTAATCAATTAACTGAGGACCTCGCTGGAAAATGCACTTTATTCTGAAGTCTATGACATAAAGCCGTCAGAATTGCCATTAGTTAAATTGGCAGTCTAATGGATCATTGTCTAAAAGAGGTTTAACTACCTGGGAGCATTTAAGCATCAAGCTGTTTTGGATTGAATTAAAGGAGATTTGCAAAAAGGTGGTGTTTTGCAAATTATGAGTACTGTTGTCCAATTATTTAAGATAATGAGCAAGGCTTTTTAAACAACTTGTTCTCAATCTGTTGTTTCCCCTAGATACTGGCTGACAAACAAAATCAATATAAAAAGACCCAGCACCGGACTATTGATGTACACTCTGGCCACTCGTTTCTGCGATGAGATTCATCTGTATGGATTTTGGCCATTTCCAAGGGACACAAATGGAAACCTGGTCAAGTACCATTATTATGACATGCTGAGGTATCGATACTTCTCCAATGCAGTGCCACACAGGATGCCGCTTGAGTTCAAAGCACTGAAAACGCTTCACAGCAAAGGTGCTCTGAAGTTGATCACATCAAAGTGCACACCTTAAAGTGAACTATCCCTGGCTGACAAGCCAACAGCTGAATTGTGTGTAAAGTGTGTTTGCCTTTTTGAAAATCAGCAGTTTTAAAGGGACAAAAGGGAGAAAGTATGTTATGTGTCAATATTTTCATTTGGCATTGAAAACTTGAAACTTGGAAACCAGCCACTTAAATGAGGTGATCAATGATGAGGAGAATGCAACAGATTTACATTTACAATTAGTAATACACATTTTGCATATTTGGAATTTGATATATTATGAAATTTGATTACAAAGATAAAATTACCTTTTGTTTGACTGCACTTCAAACAAATATATTGTTCTTCAAAATATTAACTCTCTAGGAATTAGAAGCCTCAGGGCAAGATTATTTTCATATTTGTCTGTAGAGTGGATAATGTATAATTTACAGAATGTGTAATTGCCATCTAACTTTTTGAAAACTGTATTACTATAAATATGAATGTCCAGCGTCAAATTCGCCTGGAATAATATATCACATGTAGCCTTTTCAAACCTAAAAATGTGTAAGAAATGGGAAATGATAGGAAAATGCATATTAACTTAAGTTGTTTAGATATATTGTACAGACATATTTGTTCAGTGCAGTTTGATCAGAGACACAGGTCTCAGTGACCACGTCTTTAAGTGTTACATAGGTATCTTTTTCATGTTAATTCCTCAAAATGTTAACTACTGTAATGGTTATTGTATCCTCTAACAACTCATATGTACTAGTTGCGTATGTCAAAAGCCTTCTTTTGCTGCCAGTAATTTTTTCATGCAGTTCCTCAAAATGGATGATGTCATTCAAATGTTAATGAATGTTTAAATAGAAGATGGCCTTCTTTAAGAGCTGTCTATGCTCAAGAGTAGTTTGATACATATGGAAAGAGATTAGTGCCAACAAAGATTGTATTTGAATTGCATACATTTAAATGTATAATGCTCATATTGAACCATTGAATACAAAAATGTAAAAAATTGTAAGGCATAATGTGAAATTTAACACAATGACTTAAAATGCAATGTGATTATTATTTCATTTGAATAACGATAATTTCAAATTCAGTTTTCTCAATTCAAATAGAGCTCTTTGAGACACACTCCAGGGACTGCCCCCCTTTGGTAGGGAATTAAAAACTAGTCAACAGACCAGAAACCCATGTCAGAGAGTGTATGCCTGGAATTTACCACAGTGCTAGAACTGAACTCAATGAGAGAGGATGCCATCAGCATTACTCTGCTCTGTTTGTGCTTTATCTTCTATGCGACTGTTGAATGCTTAATACTGTACTTGCCCATTTTGATATGAGACATCCCTAATTATTTACTGACAACTTGACATTTTGTACAAGCTGAAATGTTCTGCACATCTATTGGTCTCATATGAAGAGCTTTGACCATATCCTCTGGTTGATGATGACACCGCTGAATAATGCATTGGAACCTGTTATTGTGCAGAAGTATTTAGCTTTAGAAGGTGATTTTTACTTTTTGTATCAATTTGAAAATGAACATAGTGTGATAAAAAAATATTAATGGAGATGCATGTGGGCTAATCATTGTTATAACAGTTGAATGGATTTCTTATTGAGTGCTGCCTCTAGTATTTACATTATTAAATCAAATCAGGTCACTGGATGTGACTTAATTTGTAAAGGCTATTTCTTTGTAAGGGATGAGGAGCCTTTTCTGCTTTGTTAAGTCTGTTATCATTTTTCTATTCATGCTTGTAATTTAATTAATGTGATGTTTTATACACGCAATTGTTATAGATTCAAGCTCATCAAAGCCATGCCCCCTTTTGGCTTATTGATGGTGGTAACATTTTATACAAAATTATTCTGCAATATTGTATTTCATTTTACTCTGTACTATTGTCTGATTTCTACATTTGTGAGCAATTGCAGGTCAAAGTAATACAATTTGATTTAATTATTTGCTTTGCACAAGAAGTGGGACACCATGTCAACCATGTCCAACCACTAATTAATGCTGCTGGAGACAGACAATGTGAATGAACATGACCATGACGGTATGCAAATGTAATGTTCAGCTGTATTTGTGTCAGACCAAGATGACATACTGATACACGTCAAACATAAAATATGGAAGTTGGAAGCGTCAGTTAATGTACTAAATGTTGCCCTCCAACAGACTTGGACGGCTTGTAATGGAGGGGAGATTGGAGGAAAAAAATCTCAAAGGTGAGCTGTGGAAGAGTGAAGAGAGATGGTAATTACAAGGCCTGTCAGATATACAAGGTGAATCAAAATCCTATTCACCAAGCAAGTTTGCACATACAAAGAATTTGATTTGGCGGTCATGTAGGTCACATTAAACAAAGCAACATTATAAAAGTAGTATTTCATACATTTTAATGTTGACATTTAGGTAATATGCACGGGGGCATGACAAACACCTTCTCGTGGTTTGATTTTATTTTATTAGACAAAACTTCATTTAATACACATGCATAAATCATATACATTAAAAAAACACAGGTTGTCAGGGAATTAAACTCGTTAAAGTCCTTAAAAAAACGTATTTCCATCAAGGTCCCTGTTGGCAGACTGCCTGTTGTGGTGCCTCCTGTGAGTAACTTATGACTGCCAATCGTATACGTAAGCAAAACAGAGTTTGCCAATTAAGGGCCCTCACCCGGACTGGTGTTCGGCAGCAGTCGGGGAGGAGAGCCGGTGGTGCTTGCTCCACTGGCCTCCAACCCAGAATACTGCAGCTGAACACCAAATGAAAAAACCTACATGCAACTAGAAAATGACCGCCACCAAGGAAGTTATCCATAAAGCATAGGTGTCAATCTATATAGTTTCCCCATATACATGTTTTTTTAAACATGAATCTGTTCGGAAGTTATGCTCCTTTTTGTGATTAGTCACACCCTTTTTAGCCAGTGGCCATGGGAAGTTAGGGCGCTTTCACACCTAGCTCGTTTGGAGCTGTTTTTTCGAAACCTGGAGCGTTTCCCCCACAAGATCGGTTCGTTTGGGCATATGTGAACACAGCAATTGCACTTGGGTGCGGAATAAAACAAGCGGGCCGAGACCACCTAGAGAGGGTGGTCTCAGCATGCTTCCGATCGAACCCTGGAGTGGTTTGTTTGCAGTGAGAATGCAATTGACTCAACAAACCAAAACAAGTTACTTGCTGTACTGTATAGGCTTATCACATAAACAAGCTGACCTGATTCAGACAGTATTAGTTTTACAGGGTAACGTGGGTAATGAAACATTTGCATGGCTCCTCAGTCATTTTAGTCGTTGATCCAGATGGCTTTTAACATTTACAGACAGAGGAACGTAATTGTCGGGTGGATGTTTTCGTCACTCCAAGATAAATGAAATGTTAGCAGGGCTATAACTTCCTTGAGGGTGCCAGTAATATTTTGATGCTCAATACTAGATTAGTTGCTGTGTTGATATTGCTCAATCTGCAATGTTCTGTGTAGCTCAAGTGAAAGAGCATTCGGCGTGGGGCTGCAGACACACTAGAACATTTAAATCCTAATGTATTTTTTAAATAGCATCACGTAACGACAGACTTCACAGATTCAGACATAAATCGAAGTGTAATGGAAAGACACATATAACCTGTTTGAAATTGCTTTAATAATGCACTTGCATAAAGGACATTTAGAATAGACTGACATTTCATAGTGTGGGATAATCACTCCCTTTTGTCTTTTGTGATTATAATGCTGTGTGACTGAACCTGCTAACTAAACTGCAGACATGTGTTAGTTCAGCTCATATGATACATTTATCAGACTACTCTATTACTGTGCATGAGAAAGCAGGTCTGTGGTTGCAAGGTTAGAACTTCACATGATGGTTCAGCCCCACCTCTTCCTGTTCTCTGTACTGTGTTGTGTACCGTCACCTTGTTGAGAAAAGCTTACAGACTACTACAGAGTGAGTGCTTCTCCTTGCTTGAGCAATAAAGATATTGTGGCAGACGGCGGGGCTATAGGAGAGGAGAGGTATGGGAGGGCCGATATGTGCCGTTCCCAAGATGTACGCTCAGGCCCATATATGGACTTCCACCACAATCAAGGCAAGGTGCGAGCCAGGTGAGCCGATTGCCATGGCAGGCTACGGCAAATCAGCGCACGAGGGGGTGCATGATAAAAAGGGACAGCACACACACAGGAAGACCCGTGGGGGAAGTAGGAGAAAGAGAGACCAAGTGAATTGCCTAACCCGTGTATGACCGAGGAACATGCTGTGTGCTGCGTGCTGCCTCCCTGCATGTTTGAGAACACCCTCCGTGCTTGATCGCCGCTTGTCTGACTACCCTTCTGCTGCCACGACCCCCAGATTACCTGAAAGCCTGCCTTGTGTACCAACCCTCTGCCTGGACATTGAACATTCTAACACACTGCAACCGTGTAAGAGACTAAATCTTTTCCCCCCTAAAACAGTCATTAAAACTGTTGTTTGCCTAGCCTTGTGTGTGGACAGTCAGTTTGTTATCTCCGGTCACGTGAACACTCCAAACAGCCCCGAGTGTGTCACAATATCAAAGCTTTGACAAAAAGATTTGTGTATTGAATAAGATCTATCTAACCAAAAGTACCGTAGGGTATGCGCGCTGTGGAAAGCATTTCAGACAGAAGCAGTTTGCAGGACCTGCTCACCAGAATTTTAATACCTGACCCCTAGAGAAACTAATCCCGTCCGAATGGGAAATTGTTGGGTGTATATGTCTGTATGCAAGCATATTCACAGCGCTTCTAATCAGATACATCAACACATTGTTTTCGAGTCGTAGCCTTGATGTTCATTCAAACTGAATATTTTGTTCGTAGATTGAACACTGGTATATCAACCAGAGAATTCCAAGTAAAACAATTTGCCACACACTCATCTAGAAGTCCATTTTCGATACTTTTTTGTGATGTATTTTCGAGCGAAGAAAAATGAGGGAAAATTCATGGGAAAATCTGACCAACGAGAGAACAGTGCTTGCGCATGGCGTTTGTTTACAAGTTTTGGAACACAAACCGAACCAAGGGAAAAGTGCAACATTGTATCAATGGACCTCCATTCTGGAACGCAGTTAAGAAAAGGTTAAGAAGAAATTTCTTATTAAGTCCACTTACGAAGTTTCCGGGACAATTCCGTCATTCCTGAACGGTTTCTTATCTGGGATTCGTTCTTAGCTAAGAACAGGATATAAGAACACGAAAGAGCAGTCATAAGTCGGCCAGACTGGAGTGCACCGTGTTCTTTAGGGTTGAATTTGTGAGAAATCATGCGTTCACATCAATTCTACAGACATCCTCGGATTTAGATGCTTATAATAATAATAAATATGAAAATATTTGTATCATTAACAATTAAGTTTCACATTTATAGTCATGATTCTACGAGGCATCGTGACAAAATAAATAAAAACACTACACGAACACTGCAAATGGTAGTGAATAAATAAATAAGCACTAAACTCAGTCGCGTGGATATAGCCATAGTGGAATAGAATGGACACATCTACATTCTTTAAATAAACATGTGAATATCCATAACTAAAATATATCATATGGGCATACATAATATAGACAGGACCTATCATGATACTCATGTATTTAAAAAGAAACAGTTATTCTTCAATCTTTAGTTTTCTTCCCCGTCCATATTTGTCTGAAGAGCTGATCTTTCCCAGCAGTGTCCGATTGCTCATCAAATAAGCATGAAAGTCTTTGTATTGCACTAAAAGAAGTGACTCAAAGAAGTGACTCAACAGACAATTAACAACTTGTCATTGTATTCAATGTGAGCACTCAGTGCGAAGGAGAGACTCACTAAGTGCGACGTGCAGTTCAAGTTCATTTATTTATACAGCCTTTTATCACAAGCATGTCTCAAAGGACTTTACAGAAGTTCAAGTTAGTTTATTTGTCATTCCAACCATATCCATATAAACATACACATACAGTAGAATGAGATGACGTCATGGAATGCAGATGAAAAAGGCTTCCCTACATCTCTCTCTCTCTCTTGCAGATTATCTTTATGTCGGTGGTCTAAAATGCAGTTTTCGCATTATGGCTCATGTACTTGCATGCTGCTTTATAGGTGTGAAGCACATCATGGATCCAGAAACTCACATACTGATTAATTAATTCGGTCACTCACTATGGGTTAGCCTATCTGCCCCTAGTGTCCATTAAGAGGCAATGTCTACATACGAATCCAGGATCATTCACTCGCGTCTGTTGAACTGTGTACGTTTACTGTACGTGCTTTGCATCTATGATGTTGTGTGTCCTTGTTTCCTGGCAGTATATACAACATTATATACTATGTTTGTTCAGTAGGTGGCAGTGCAATCTCATGCATTGTTCTGGATGACCCTGTCTCCACCTCAGTAAAACATTAGCTGAAAAAACATAGGGCTGTATCCATATGAGAAAGGCACATTGTGAGCCATTCATTTGGCTTGGATCTGTCCTGAAACAAAGCCAATTCTTCTTGAAAATGTCATGCCACAAAGTGTGGTTCCTTACACTACAAAATTATCATCTGTACTGTTAAATTATGAAATTGTCACCAGCCACATAGCCTGGGATGAACATGATAACAAGGTGACATATGTAGATTAGGCTACATCCACACTACTACGTTTTCGTTTTAAAACGGAAAAACTATGTCCGTCAACACGAGCATTTTAGCACCGTTTCAGAAATAATCTATCACATGACCTTTCATGAACACTGTGCATGCGTCATTCAAACAGAGATGAATTTAGTGAGAGGAAAAAAAACAAATTGTATTTTTCAAAGCAGTTACAAAAAAAACCTGGTTTTATTTACAGTTGCCACCAACAAAGAAACTCCAATACTACTAGGTTACTATAGCCTAGGTCTTGCTCTATCTGTGTTGTGCAAGTTCACACTTCACAAGAGCTAGCTCAAAGTTCAGTTCACACAGATCAAAATTAACTAGTTCACGTTCATAATTCATAATTTGGAACTAAGTTCACAGTCCCAAAAAATGAACTAGTTCACGTTCATTTCTTCCGTTTAAAAAAAAAAAGCCCATTATTTTTCAGAAGAACCTCCTCCTACCACCTCCATCCCCCACTCATTGCCACTGCCCACTTCACTAACTAAATGAATTACTGTATATACTATAGAATCAAGATTACTTTTAAAAGCCAATAAAACACAATGTATGTTTTACCACTTAAACAATGTGTCATATTATGCAGAAAGTTAAAAAGAGGTGCAGTAAAGGTTTACTGTAGATGCAGTGGACATTTTATTTGGACTACATGAACCAAATTATGCAGCAGTTCAAAAACATAATAGATTCATATGTTTCCATATGGCTCCACCACTGGCTTTATTAGTCGCTTGCTGAAAGACGACGTCGCTGACGTTCGCACTTGTTTCTTCAAACCCGGCGTCAGAAGTTGCATAAAAATGTGTTTTTTTCCTGTTGGAATCTGTACAGATTTGTTCATAAAAGTCCTTCAAATATTCAT
>OMOT01087866.1:0-12691 GCA_900312575.1 Acanthochaenus luetkenii | reverse complement strand
GCTGTCTCCTATCGGCTGCTGATTGGGGCGGATGGCCGTCTCTGGGCTCTAGCGCCCCTGCAGGAAACAGCCCGCACCGCCCCTCCTTCCCCTTTCCCCTCCTAAACTCCCTCCGTCTGGCAATGAGTGGGGGCTTAGGAGGATGTTCTAATGAAAAAGAATGAATTCCTTTTTTACGGAAGAAATTAACGTGAACTAGTTCATTTTTTGGGACTGTGAACTTAGTTCAAAATTATAAATTATAAACGTGAACTAGTTCATTTTAATCTGTGTGAACTGAACTTTGAGCTCGCTCTTGTGAAGTGTGAACTTGCACAACACTGCATGTATACACCTTAATCAAACTATGACTCTTTATCAGAGTATTCGCTGCTTTTTGCGACACAAGCGGCAATCTGTACTCTATAGCATGTAAGCAGAAATATGAATGGAATAGTTCTATAAGCAACCCATGTAAACAGCTTAATCAGAATATTGTCTTATTTAGAAGAAAGCCAATTGTCTGATTATTGCTGTCCATGTAAACATAGTCACTGACTCACACGCCACGCCGCCTATATGCTAACACATTCTTCATCCCTTTGAAGATGCATTTCTGCCTTTATTTAAATTGCTATTGTGATAAAGTGTGTGATTTTCTGAGAATCTGTTTGACCCAGTTGTTGCCACATAGCAATTGGCCTGGCATTCAGAGAGCCATAAGAGAATACACACACACACACACAACAGAGCTACCAGTCTGACAGGGATAAGCTGCACTCGTGTGATTTTTGAGTTTTCTGGAGAACACGCTACTCTTTCTATTTCTCTATCTTTCACTCTCTCTCTCTGTGCTTGTGTGTGTGTGTGTGTGTGTGTGTGTGTGTAACAACTAATGAGGCAGAGGTGGGTTTTAGCGTCATCCCATAAAGCCTTTTATAGTCTGAGAAATCTGGCACTGCATCATTTGTTGTGTGAGCAACGGATACTCCAGTTCTGATCCGGCTGTAATAGGTGCTCATCAATGCTCCCTTAATCCCTTTACGGACACACACACCACACAGCTTGGATGATGGGAAGCTATGCGACCTCCCTCAAGTAGTGAATTTATGGGGTCTTGGCATGATCAGGACACTGCTGTGATAAGAACCCACAGACAACACTTATAAACTTAACCCTACATTCCACACACACACACACAAACCTAATCCTACAGGACAGAGTATTGTATAACGGACAATAATTTATTTGCTGATATTTATCAGGAATACAAAGCAAAAGCCTGCATTTAAATTGTTGTTTATTTTGTAATAACATTTTTTACTGATTCAAGTTTATTACATGTTTATAATACTTATTGGCTGATGAAGGCCCCTGGCTGAAACATTAATTTGCCCGAAATAAACTATTGTTCCGCAAGTGCCGATATTCTGCTCTTTCTATAATACAAAGAAAACTTCTTCTTTTTTTTCATTTTTTACAATTGTTAAATACATTTTTTACAATTTTATTTTGCCTTCATTTAACCAGGAAGATCCCTTGAGATTAAAATCTATTTTTCGAAGGAGACCTGACCAAGATAGCACACCATTTAAAAGTTACAGTACAACAAATTAGAAAATAATAATAAAACATGTTTAAAACAGAAATAAAAATAAAAATAAATAAAAAACACTTTAAAAAAAGAAAGGGGACAAGAGATACATGATACAAAGTCCAACTTATGAAAAGCAATTACACTCTTCGGTTACTGAGTTTTCTACTAGTGCTTTGAACTCTCTAAGGGAGATAAAATAATTAAGCTGTAGTGTGTTCTGAAGGTTATTCCATTACCAGGGCGCAAAATAGGTGAAAGCTGTTTTGCCAAATTCTGAGCAAATCCTGGGTACCTGGCAGGGCAGCAATCTAGTGGAGCGGACACTATAACAAATACGTTTAAAAAGTTCATTAAAAGGGCTATTTACAATTTAGTTCAGGCATGAAATCGAACAGATCATCATGATGTCACCCTACACACAATGGTGGCAACCAAGCGGAGTGAGGTTTGGAAATATTTTGAGTAAACTGATGGTTCAACCATGCGTTTAAGACATGCAATGTCAATGTCATAAGCATACCAGTTCCATGATTAGTCATTTGCTAATCAAGCATACAGAAAAAACACAAGAAGACGACAAGGCAATGTCTGGAGCCACTGTTAGCTCGCTGGAGCGCAGCAGATTAACCAGCTAATCCCTAAAATGGTTACCACCAAAGATGTTCTTCTTCTGAGCTTCGTGAAAGGAAAGGCTTTTCAAAAGCGTAAGTAAACAATATTAGTTGCTTTTGATGAAAATTGCATTGGGAATTGATGAAATAATGAGACATAAACACAACATTTGCCAGGTTGACCATAAAATGTGAAGTTTGGTTGTGTATTTTCTGTGAGGCTGACATGAATTGTGTAGTTTGGGCTATTGCTTGCTTGCTTGCTAGCATTTGAAAGAGCTGATCATTTTTCCAGCTGCGTTGTAATGCTACTGCCTCTTCCATACTGAGAGCGTTTATTTTAGAATGCAAACATTTTGATTATTGCCTATCAGACATTGGACCTCATTCTGGAACATTTTCTTAAGTGTCTTCTTAAAGGTCTTCTTAAGAATTTCGTGAGACCAACCCTAAGAAAGATCCCTGCCGGATTCGTGAATTCGTGGACATGTGTTCTTAAACCACCAAAGTGTTCTCAGCTGCACTCCCCCTAATGAGAAATGCTACTGATTCTTACATTCTCGTACACCTGAATTTGCATCCTTATGAGGGCATGCAACCATAGGACCATGTGCACACAGAAGGTTTTATTTGTCACATGCAACATCATACCAGTAAGATGAGGAGTGGAATGTTCCTCCACTGGCTCTTACAATGTGCACACTAAGCAAGGTAAAAAAATATAACCAATAATAAGAAAACAATAATAGAGAACAAGACGGTACCGGTATATGGAATAGTGAGACCAAACGTCCTCTTTTACCCGGATATGTCCTCTTTTTGGGTCCTAAAATATCTGTCAGTTTAAAAATAATGAATTCCTTAAAATGTCTGGGGTTTTGCGTTGCTTGTTCCACCGACCATTTCCCCAGAAAATTATAATTTGTAATATTGTTTTTCGTTCCATAAGTGTAACGTTCATGGATGGATGGATGGAAGCACAGTTACCAGTTTGTATTAAACTATTCTGTAATTCCATTGATTATTGTTCAGTAAGATCTAGTTCTCGCTAGCTCATTTTCTGTAAAGTCCTTTGAGACATGCTTGTGATAAAGGGCTGTATAAATAAATGAACTTGAATTTGTAATGCACGTTGCACTTAGTGAGTCTCTCCTTCACACTGAGCGCTCACGTTGAATAAAATGGCAAGTTGTTAATTGTCTGTTGAGTCACTTCTTTTAGTGCAATACAATGGGATGTGCTGAGAGCAGATAAAATTGTACAGTTGAGTTAAATACATAAGTAGGCTACTTATGGATCTTGATAGGTCCTATCTATATTATGTAGGCCCATATGATATATTTTAGTTCACATGTTTATTTAGAGAATGTAGATGTGTCCATTCTATTCCACTATGGCTATATCCACGCAATTGAGTTTAGTGCTTATTTATTTATTCACTGCCATTTACAGTGTTTGTGTAGTGCTTTTATTTATTTTGTCACAAAGCCTTGCAGAATCATGACTATAAATATGAAACGTAATTGTTAATGGTACAAACATTATTTTTAACATTTTATATTATAATTATAATTATTATAATTATAATTATTTAAATCCGAGGATGTCTGTAGAATTGATGATAAGAAGAAATTTCTTCTTAACTTTTTCTTAACTGCTTTCCAGAATGAGGTCAATTGTTTGGCCCAAATATACCTGGGAGTGTTGTTTTGGTAGCGTTAGGACTAGGGCCGCAGCTATCGATTATTTTGTAATTGAGTATTCTACCGATTATTCCATCGATTAATCAAGTAATCGGATAAGAAATACTTTTGCATTATTAAATAGCAATAGTAAATATACAAGAGAAAATAAGAGGTTTCTTAAAATGAACTAATTGATTTCCTTTTTAGAAAAATCTACATTTGTATTGCTTAAATTGCATACAATACTGTCAAAACTGAACCTATTTAGTGCATTAAGTACCATATTACATTCTAGGTTTCAAAGAATTTTCTGAAATGCAAAAACACATAAATAACAACAATAATTTAAAATTACTTAAAAAAGGTATACATACAACCTAAAACTGCATCAATTAAAATAATAATAACAATAATAATACATAAACATTGACTTTTAAGTTGTGCAACTTAACTTTCAGAACTATAAGTTTCAACCTAACTATAGCTCAGGCATAACATAAGCCTTTATTGTCTTCTTGGAAGGCTTTATCGCTTTATGGCATTTGTAGGAGGAGTCCATGCATAAAGTTTCATCATACGTAGTGCTTTTACAAAGCCAACATGTAATAAACGTTATTCATGAGAACACACCACTTCAAATATCTCTCTACAGCCGGCGCTGCAGCGCATAGATTTCTCTCACAACATACTTTTAACTAAAATCCATTGCCTGTTGACAACAAGACACAAGTTTCTTCAAAAAACAATATTTATTAATTATATTACATCAATCAGTATGTTTCAAAGCAATATGGCAGAAACTGAACTTATCAATCACAAATAGTGAAAACTGTCACACACTAATTCTCACATCATATACTATTGTACATTGCTACCATTACGTAAAATTCAAACTCGTGCTTCACTTTCTTTGTTTTGTATTTTATCCACACACAAAATTTATTCACTTGTTGATATAGTAATGTATAGACGCATCATCTTACCAGTATTAATGGCCTCAGAGTATCTTATAGCAGTGGCATGTTTCAGCCCTTCAGCTACTACAAACACATTGTTTGTATGTCTGTCCATCCTTAACAAACCGGACGTCCCCTCCGGATCTCTGACGCTTACGTCCGTTGCAGCTTCAGCTAGGACACTAATGAACCTGTCTGCCTTTACGTTCACTGTAGCTCCCAGATATCATTATAAATGACTTCAATGAATCTGGAACAATATTAACACAAAAAGTTCATGTAACGATACAGCATACTCAGCCATATTATTTGCTGCCCCCTCCCCACAGACATCAGAATTGTGTTAGCTAGATGTGGGGAGGGGATAGCTAACTGTTAGCCACCTAACGCTAACATTAATAAGTAGATTAAAGTCACTCACCTTAGGTATTCGGCAAGCTTGATCAGACTTGTACTTCCCCCCGACGTCCACTCCATTTATCTCTTCAGATCCAGCAGTGCTGGGTATCGGGTAAAAGGCTGCTCAATCTTTGCGACATGATAAGCTGTGCTAATTATTATTGTGCTATTGTGGCTAGTTTGGTTTTACAATAGACACACTGTTTAGAGTTTTTGTTTCAGCTTGAAATTATCCCAAACTTTGGACACTTTCTGTCATTTTCTCTGGCCTGTCTCTTCTCTTCGCCCCTCGTTATTTTCTCTCTCTTTCTCCATTTAACAATTTGCGTGACCAAACCATGTCTTCTTCATGTGTCCACAGCATAAGCGCGTTGTGCTACAGTAATCATCATCCGTGTGAAACACAGTGCGCTGTATATAGTTCCATGGATTAAACAAAGCTTCAACACAAATAATTAGCATCGATAATTTTTTGTAATCGAGTCTCTCGATTTTCTCGATAAATCGTTTCAGCCCTAGTTAGGACTCTTAGAAGCTTTATTTTATTCTAAAGGACACCAAGGTCTTTTAAAAACGTTCAATAATTACGTCCCTCTTTCCTGGATTCGGAAACGGGGGCCATTACCAAGTTATGGGCAAAAATCTGTTATCAACTTGGGAGGGGACAATTACATGAGTTTCTTTCGAGTTTTCCCGCATGGAAATTCTTACCAATTGTAGAGCAGTTCAGGAACTACGTTATTGCTCCCGCCCCAGACACAGCTGACCAATGAGTGACATGAACATTTTCACGTGGCTTATGTGGCTGCATTTTGGTTCGGTGTAATCAACGGATTCGGACCAGAGCAAAATAATAGGTGTGAAAGGGAACCGAATCAGCTGAAAAACTAAACAATGTATCATTCTCACGTCTGGTGCGAACCAAGAAGCGGACGAGAAGCAGAATATTAGGTGTGAAATCGCCCTTAAATTCATATTGCATGGACTATATTATGCTTTTATAGAATTGTAAAATCTTGCCATTCATTTTTTTCAATTGAATCAGGCAATGATTTCCCACAGTTTACTCTCATACGGCCGTATACTTATAAAATACTGAAAAAAACAGTTTTTTTATATGGGGAAACTGGTTGAGACCTATGCTTTATGGGTGGCTTCCTTGGCGGAGGTCTACATTCTACTGAGCACATTTTTTACATTGACGCATGTTTCAATTTACAATTCCATTATCCACTTTATATCTCAGATCCTAGTCAGCAGTACAGTCCGTTTTATAAATGAATCTCCCTCTCGAGCCCTATATGCAGCAACATAAGGCTTCATTGTTTAGCTTGGATCGACCCACTACAGTAAATTATGCTTGATGACCGTCCTTGCCACAGTGGGAGGTGACATTGACCCTGGCACTAGCTATTTAAAATAATGGATAATGGATGTCCAGAGTTATAAAAACAATGTTGGCTGTCTTTTTAAACATTTATTTATATGTATGTTTGTGTCAAGGGGATTGTCCTTTCACTATCAAGTCCCACTATCAACGCCGCTGTTGCATGGAAATAGATGGCAAAGGGGTTCGAGAGAGAGAGAGGGGGGGGGATCGCAGGACACATTTCCTACATACCTCTCCCTAACATGCCCTTTCCCTCCTGCCCTTCTCTCTCGCTCTCTCTCTCTCTGAATGAGGGATTCTCCGTAACCAGCTGTAGCTTGATGTGATCCTCTACACATCATCATTTCATTGATTGTTTTTTGTTTTTTTATTCTCTCTTCTAAATTGAATTTCTCCGCCGCTGACATCCAGGGTTTGGATGCTATCAAGGTGCTCAGAGCGGAGAGGAAATGGAAGATAACTTTAAAGCTGCTACCAGAGCACCCTTCTATTGAATCCAGGCACCTTGGACTGTTTCTTTTTGTAAAAATAAAAAAAGAAGGGACTATTGAGAGACTATTCAACAGTGGTGGCAGTTTCGTTATAGTGGAAGACTCATTGAATATATTTTTCTCACTCAAGACTGCTGGATATTTCTTTTTTTATGTTTTATTTCAGATACTCAGATACTTTTACGGATTTGTTGGGACTTTTATGGAGTGTGAAATATTTGCAGTAATTGCGAAGTTTGGAGTGAAAGCATGGCTGCAGGGAACTGCAATTGAGTGTTACGTAAACCCGTCTGTCCAGGGAGACAGCCAAGGTAAGACAGTACTACACATATTCTCATTCAGTGCATACATACCAGCATACAGGTTTGTAATTGTCCATAACGATGCATATACTGTAATCGGCATGTACGCACTAAAGGCCGTTGTGCTCTGTCGGAGCAGATACGTCAAGTCTATTAATTAGGAGGGGAAGGTAATATTAACCCAGTCTGACTCAGAGTCATCTCTGTCCCTGGTGCTTTTGGAACAGGGTCAGCCACAAGAGTCCAAGGGAAGAATACTTTCACTGTGATTTCTTGTCTTGACAGCTTGATATTAAGTCTTGACAAAGACAGACCACTTTGACTGAGTAAAAGTACTCTGCTAACAGTTACATTAACTCTGGAAACCCCCCCACAATGTCCTGAACTGCCCTTGTCTATGAATATTCAATGTCGTGTTTACAGTAATCGGGGTACATTTTTGAAAAAGGCTTGCGTCTTACCAAATTACGCAATTTTCTTCATCAACCCTCTGAGATCTTGGGGTTTTTGATGACGTAAATAAATACTCTAGAATCTCACTAGAATATTACTTGTGACCTGTCACCCTCATCACTAACTGCATTGAGTCTCAAATTTAAATTTCACCGTAGCAATCTTTTCTTTAATGATTGATCATTCTGTGTAAGATCTGGTTATTAAATGTATTTGATTGGTGATATGAACTAATTTTAATTACGTAGTCAACAAACAAAATTCTTCACACCAAGTTGTTTTATGTTTGGTTTGTTAAATGTTATCCAAACCTACCTTTGAATCAGACTATATTCCCTAACTATACCAATCTAGTTCACACAGTAAAGAGATGTGTGCCATAAGCCATCAGGGCATCTGAGGCCAGAGACAATCAAACTGTAACTAATTTCAAAACATTTTCTTAATCACATTTCATGCCCAATCTGAAATAACCTGCACAATCTTTTAATAACACAGTCCATGCTATTATTACTATCATTTTTCAAGTGAAATTAGTCAGATCTATAAGCTATTTCCAGAGCTGTTTTCTAAGCCAGGAGTAAAATTAGGAATTTCCTTTTCCTTAGAGTGATCAAGTTGGCTACAGTGGGTCTCCAACCTCTCAGAAGGTTTACAAGCAGGCAAAAGCACTTTGTGCAGAAATGTTTAGATTCTGCAAATGTTGTGTTGATAGAGATGGACTCCGACAGGAAGCTTCACACTGAAAAAAGCTTGGCTAGACCACAGTAAATCATATGGGTTAGGTTTAGGGTTAACATCAAAATGTTTTGTGCCTCTTAATGATTTTACAACCAACACATTCAGAACATTTCATTGTAGTTTCTCAGATTAAGATAATTAGTGTTTATGAAACATCCACTTCAATGAACTAGCCAATACCAACCCTCTATGGACCAGGCCAAATTGGAAGGCCAGCATTAAAGATATAGTGTACTTTTTTTTGGTAAAGCTATCTCTCATTCCACCCCCCCTCTACCCATCCCTCCATTTCTGCTTCCTCCCATTCAAAGATGACCACAGTGTCCATGGAGCCTATAGCAGTGCTGGTGGAGAGGATCCCCAATGCCACTGACCCCACGGACCTGCCTACCTCCCACGAGGACATGGCCGCCACCTTCACCATCGGCACCATCCTCTCCATCATGTGCCTGGTCGGAGTCTCTGGGAACATCTACACCCTGGTGGTCATGTGCCACTCCATGAGGGCTGCAGCCTCCATGTACATCTATATCATAAACTTAGCTTTGGCGGACCTGCTGTATTTGCTCACCATCCCCTTCGTAGTCTGCACACACTTCCTAAAGGGTTGGTACTTCGGGAACATAGGATGTCGGATTCTGATCAGCATGGATTTCCTGACAATGCACGCCAGTATCTTCACACTAACGATCATGAGCACAGAGCGCTACTTCGCTGTGCTCAAGCCACTCGACACCGTCAAACGGTCAAAAAGCTACCGCAAGGCTATCGCAATACTGGTCTGGGCCGCTTCTCTGATTCTCACATTACCGATGATCATGAGCATTCAGCTAATGATGGTGGGCAATAAGGCCATGTGTCAGCCCACCCTGTCACCACTCTCCTACAAGGTTTACCTCTCCTTCCTGTTTTGCACCAGCATCGTAGCTCCAGGCCTGATCATTGGCTATCTCTACATCCGGCTTGCACGCACTTATTGGATCTCACAGACAGAGACCTTCAAACAGACCAAGAAACTTCCCAATCAGAAGGTCAGTATGTGATGAGATATGTGTTTGGTAAGGTGTGTTACTTGCCATACCTTAACCTAAGTTAAGAGATCTCACTTGTGTTTTTATAATTATAATAGAGAGGAAAGATCAAGCAAAAAGGCCCAGAAATTTAGTTTGAAGCCATAGTTAAAATAAAATGTCACATATGGGAAGCATTCAGGACTAATGTTCCCTCTAAGTTGTGTGCGTCTCTGAGTAGTTGGGTGACCTACATCTAATAATTTCACACTAATAATAATGTTTTTTTGTTATCAGTCCATCAGAGTCCCCAGAAATGTGGTTGCGCTATCAAGAAGTTTAAGTTTTTTCATATTCGTAATATTCACATATAACAACAGAGCTTGAAAGAATTTCAATAATTTGACACTAATGCACGACCACCAAGTCCACCAGGAGCACCATCTCGTAAGTTAATTCCCATTAATAGTCCATTTGTGTGGTCTTCTTTCCTTCAAGGTGCTGTACCTGATCTTCACCATTGTGCTGCTCTTCTGGGCCTGCTTCCTGCCCTTCTGGATCTGGCAGCTGCTGGGTCAGTTCAATCCCTCACTGGCCCTCTCAAGCAAGGCCAAGCGCAACATCAACTACCTGACCACGTGTCTGACCTACTCCAACAGCTGCATCAACCCATTCCTCTACACACTGCTCACCAAGAACTATAAGGAATACCTGAGGAAGCGCCAACGGACCTGGATGGCTGGCAGCTACTTCAATAGGAGGAACCGCTTTCAGCGCTCGCCCCGCAGGTCGCCATCATCCAGCAGCCAGCAGTGTACAGAGAGCTTTGTGCTCACGCATACGGCATCCCTGCGCACCCACAACAGCAGTTTGTGAGGTAGGACCAACTGTTTCTTACTTATATTTTGCTGTTTTCGGGTGCAAACTTGAAATCTCCAACATGTCAACTTTTCAGGAACTAAGAACAGCCTTACTAACATGTATTTTTCCATAAATCTAGGTGGTATTTCAAACGTTTTCATCAGCACAACGGAATTTTCACAACCCATAGAGGAGCATTAAATCCTTACATTTAAATTAAACATGAGAATCACCAGCATTAGAGTGATACGGTTTTGTAATTTGGTCACTTGAGAACACCAATGACCATATGGCAATCTTTGAACAGCATCCAAATATTTCCTAAACACAGCTTAGCGCTAACATCATTTCCAATAATCATTCCACCTTACTAGTAGCATTTATGCAACAGCAGCATGTGTGACACTGGATGTTTTAGACTTGATGACTTGAACAGAAGAATGTCTGGTTCCCGGGGGGGTTTATGTGTTGTCAGATGGGCTAGATTTCTGGGTCTCTGAAAACATGTCTGTCTGTATTGGATCCCTCTGTTTCTTGGTACGCGGTTTAAACATGTCCATGTGGGACAACTGCCTCTTGTTGTTTATGTATGGCGCTGGAATGAGCTGTTGAAAACAATAAATATTAATTCAACTGTTACACAGTGCATAACTCGAGAAGATCAAACCATGTTTTCCATCTTGCTCTTTCGAGTAAAGCCCTTATCCACAATGGCACATGGTCAAGCAGTTTTGCCCCATTACTGCCTTCATTGATTTGAATGGATTCCTTTGATTGAAGACATTTTTTCACCCTCAGATTTACTGACTGAGCTTTTGACTGAGTGGATGTTACAACTAAACAAGAGCTTTACATGTATTTTTTGTGTAAAATGCTTTTTTACAATGATTGTGTTGGTAATGCAAATGCTGTAGTAAACATTTCTGAAAGTTGCTAGTTTATATTGGAAGAAATCTTTCACACAGTAGCTCCATTAGAAATGTTACATATATTGAGGAAATTGCTAAGCTTTTGGTCAAAGTATGAATATAGTATGAGTATGAATCCACACCAAGTGAACAAGACATATGTATCTTCCACAGAGGGGAGGGACAATGATTACAGAAAGTAGCTACACCTTGAATTGTATCCTTCGCCTCCAGCTCCTTCCTAATTTAACATAAGTATGCGGTAGTTCCACTATTGCTATACATTTCAAGTTTATAAAAATTGCCAAAAGCTTATTTGTATGAGTCAAGACACTACACATAAAAATGTATGTAGTCATTGAATTTTGCATTTGGGCTTTACTTCTCAAATACCTAGAGTATTACAGTATAGCCATATCTCAACAAAGCTATAAAATAACTCACTCACACAGTTACAACTCACAGTTGTATTTTATATGGCCTCATGGCCTCTTCTCTTCAAGGTTTCCCTCACAATTCCAGTATGTCCTCCTGCCCTAGAGTCGAGATTCAACTATCTGCATATTTGAAGGCTTGGGTGCCCATTTTTCATACATGAAATAAATCTTAAATGTTGGTCTTAAATATTCCTTGGAGAGGAAGTTGGGGGATTGTGAGGAGCTGAATGCAATGGAGGGGAAGAAAGGGTGAAGAGCAGGGCAAGAGGAGGAGGGGGTGGGTGCCTGGACACACACACACACGTGCACAGTGTTGTGCATGAACGCGCTAAAAGAGCGCCGTTCATTGAACGCGCTCATATTTCTGGTGAACGGTGAACTGAACGGATCATTTTGAAACTAGTGAACGTGACGTGAGCGCCGTTAACTCTCGCGACAGTTAGCAACGCTCTCGTTCATTTTAACGACGCTCAAGTTAACGAAGCACTACTTCCGGCACCCGAGGATTTACGGCAGCCGTCATGCCAGCATGGCTAGTGAAGCCAGATCATATGAACATTTGAAAGACTTTTATGAACAAGTCAGCACAGATTCAAACGGGAGAAACCGGACGTTTGTATGCAAATTGTGCCCGCCGGGTCTGAAGAAGCAGGTGCGGACGTGACGTCAGCCACATCGAGTTGAAACATCCGACCAGTCTTGGGAAATATTTGCGAGTGAATGATGATCATCACAAGAAGGGTAAGTCATAAAGCCTCTGACTCTTACACCCAAAAAAAGGGCAAATCAGCTTCTAAAATGAAGATGTGTTTACAGCTAAATACTGTGTTTCTGAGTTTTGGGTTTTCAGAGCTGTGCTTTTTCTCTGGGC
>OMOT01087864.1:0-16958 GCA_900312575.1 Acanthochaenus luetkenii | reverse complement strand
GCGACTTACATGTCATACCGTTGGCGGAGGCAGCCATGCAAGGTACCAACCTGCTCAACGGGAGCAATTTTGGGGTTAGGTGTCTTGCTCAAGGACACTACGACATATTTTTTCCCGGGAGGAGCTGGACTCGAACCGCCGACCTTGCAGTTGCGGGGCGGGAACTCTACCTCCTGAGCTACTGCCGCCCATCACACCATGCACCACACTACACCCAAACACATATATTTGCATGTCTTTTTGACTGTGGGAGGAAACCGGAGCACCCGGAGGAAACCCACGCGAACACGGGGAGAACATGCAAACTCCACACAGAAAGGGCCAGGCGAGATTTGAACCCAGGACCTTCTTGCTGTGAGGCGACAGTGCTAACCACTGCGCCACCGTGCCGCCGTGTTTATGTATTGATAAGACAGATGATTGGACAGACCAGCCTTGTTCATTTTCTGTTTTGTTTTCCATGTTACATCAGTTGGTTATGATGGCGCACCCATGAATACATTACAGTGCAGTATTGTACAACAAGAGCCAATTTATACTTTTAAATTGTACAGTTGTTATAAATCATACATTATTTTCTGTTTTCTGCCACAGTATTACAAACTGTCAATATCATACATTTGACAGGAATAAGATAAGTTCTTATAAATACACTTGAAGTGGATGAGGGCCTGTTAAAAAAACTATTGGAACGGAGCCCAGATGTACAGTGTATCCCCCTCACATGGATGGTTTTGACACAGACAACTAGAGGACGAGAAGAGTGTCTGATATCCGGGAGTGCAGATTCAATGCGTTGTAATACTGTAATCACAGATGTGTTCAAAATCATTACCAGCAGTGGGTTGAACTTTGGCACATGGTCTTTTAGGAACAAAATAAATGGACCATTTTACCATGAATTAGCAAGGTGAATACTGCATTTTATTTAACTAGCTAACGTTAACTAGACACGCTAACGGCAGCAAGTTAGTAGAAAATCCAGTGCCTTGCGCATCTAGTGAAATGTCTAATGAAGAGATAATATAGCACCATGCTAAATACTGTAATAATACTGCTTGAGAATAACACAGCTCAAGAACAAGGCTTTTTTTCATTTGTATCTCAAATGTCAAGGCCGGTCACTCGCTTATAGCACCGTCCTCCATCACCGAGCAGCTGAGTTACCAATTTAGCACAGACAAGGCTGAGGTGGGCCAAAGCAGGTGTGGAATAATTTCATACCAGATTGATTGCATGTTTCATGTCAGTTTCCATCACAAATCATTACAGCCAAACTGTTGTTGATTTATGTACAGGTAGTACACAGAGCTGACATTGCCTAAAGTAACCTCAACTGCATAGATCCAACTGGCGTCTTGTTGAAGACTTTGAAGTGATCACACCTCTCTCATGAGACAGGCCTTTTACAGCAGAGCTTCTTTGATCAGTGATTCTTTTGAACGTGTACCCTCACTATTTGAGAGAAAAACTTGCACAAGTTAAACTGTACACAGTGGCATGACTGTAATCCCGTGTGGTATTACAAGCAGTTCATGGCAGATGCGAGTTTGACAGACATGACTGAATATTTCTAGAGTTGTTTGTGGCATGTAGAGAACACAATTGATTAGTTTCAGTTATGAATTAGATTATCTTTGTGAAGAGGCTGTACAAAGTAAATCCAAGTAGATACATTGAAAAAGGAGGCAAGTGTAGGAATAATTTAGGACCATCTTGACAGAACTAGAGCAGCAATTCAACGACTGAAAGAACAAACAGGCTGGACCTTGGATACTTTATTTAAAAACAAGAGCACCGTAGAGACTCCTCCATGCACCGCCTTAGTTCAGATTGCACAGCCTGTAAGAAACAAAATGGTTTTCAATTTGAAATCAGACACATCATGAGTTTATTGGCGTTTACTTTGTCATGAAATTATTTAATCCAAAAGATCACCAATAGTGGGCGTTAAAATCTACACATTTAAAACTGATTAAAATATGCTTCAAAAGCATAATACTCCACCTGTACTCAGTTTCCCTGAAGATGGTCTGTATTTCTCAGACTGTATCAATGGCTGCTGTGCATAGTCATCTGTCGATCCCCCTTTACCCCACAAATGACGTAGTAGTTTCTCAGGAGGAATACATCTTTTTTTTAAAGGAAAAACACTTCAGAAATATGTAAAAGCACATAACATTTTTTAAGTGTGGAGGGGCAGCAAAATAAACTGACATATACCTCTAAGATTAGGGTTTCTCAGAAGCTCGGGTTGTACCCTGTATAATACAGATCCTGAGCCTTGGGTCGTCTTGGACTAGAGCTAGGCTTGTATCCTCCACTGACAGGCATATGCTCCGACTGAGGAATTTGTTCCCTGGGACTGGAGCTGGGCATGTATCCATTACGCACGGAGCTAGCCGTATATCCACCACCAGTCGATACAGGAGAGTGGGAGGTTTGAGGCTTTGGGTTGAACGGGCCTCTAACTTCAGCAAAACCACCGCTGTAGGAGGCACTCTGTTGGTAGCTCAGCTGGAAAGACTGAAGTGGTTTTGCAACACTGGCAGTCTGCTGGTAATGTTGAGGAGAGGGTGGTTTTGGAGGAACCACTGGATAATCTGAGGCAAAAGGCTTCAGGTTGACAGGTTTGCCAGCCTGGGCAAAATAACTGTAGGTGCTCTGTGCAGAGTGGGGTGGATTTACTTCACCAACACTCTGAGACTGTTGGGTAAATTGCAGTGAAGAGGGTTTTGTTGGCAATATATACTGTGGTGCTTGTGGCCTTGGATTTATTGGGCTGCTAACCTGGGCAAAATTCCTGTTGCTGGATGTGATGTGCTGGTAGATAGGTGAAGGAAACCAAGAAGACTGAAGTGGTTTTGATAAAGTGACACCCTGCTGAGACTGGGAAGGAGGAGGGAGTTTAATATTCTGAGTAGAGCTGAAGTCAATAGGAATAGCTATGTTTAGTTCAAACGCAGGTTCCTGGGAGGTGGAATCAGGTACAGATGGATGATATTTGGCGAACTGAGGAGCATTCACTGAAGTTCTGTTGAAGATATTTGGAACCTGTGGGGGGTTGAAATTATGTGAGCCTAGTTGAAAAACATTCTCATAGGCATTTGAAGGATTGTGTTCATTTTGGTTTGAAACAACTGAAGGTTTAGGGTCAAAGTAGGCCATTTGCTGAGGAGCAATAAGTTGTTCACTTTGGGCAGGACTTCCAAACGGCTTGCCATGTTGTGCTACCTGACCCGAATATTGATTGCCATAAGAATATTGGTTGTAGTTATTGAGGCCATATGTATTAGGGCGATTTATCATATTGACCGAGCCAGGATAGTTGGCTTCAATGGTATGGCCAAAATTGTTCGATGCGTGTTGCTGTTGTTGCAAATAGCTACCAGGATATTGTCCATGTTGAGAAGTCCCAAAAGAATCAGTCTCGAGTTCAGAGGTGGGTTCTGACGTCCGTCCTTGTTCAGTGTGCACTTGGCCAAAGTATGTGGGCACAGAGCCATCAGATGCACCTAAATATGGGGCATAGTTAGTCTCTCCAGGCATACGATCCGAATACCATATTTGCTCCATTTGCTTTTGAGGGTTATACACATATTGGCCATAATCACTGTACACGCTAGCAGTAGGGTTATAGCTGAGTGTGTAAGATTCAGGTCGGTTGCTTGAGTAGGTTTCAAATCTCGAGGCAACTGGTCTGTTATGTTCAATGCCTTGCTGTTCATATCCAAATCTAGTGGATTCAGGGTTGCTCGCTGAAACTGGTTTTAAAAAATGTGGGCCATGTCCATACAAACCAGGAGATGGAGGCTCTGAAAACCCTGCAGACACAGAATCAGGTTTGATAATGGGGTTTTCTGGCAGGTTTTGCCCAGTCCTTTTACCAGAGTAACCATTGTAACGTGTGGCTGGAGCTGCAAAATAGCCATGTTGCGCAACACCTCCTGGCGAGGGGGGTTCATGTTCAGCATCAATCACAAGTTTGGTGAAGTGGGGTTTTCTGTCCAATTGCCCTGTCCCAGTATAACGGGTGGGGAGTCGCAACAGAGTTTGATAATTACTTGGCACATCTTGGAAATGTGGCAAATGGTCAACAGCAATAAGAGGGTCAGGCAACACGCTTTGTCCTTTGCTGTACGGATAGAGGGAGAAGGAAGGGGAAGGGTGCTTTGCAATTATTGGTTTTGTGAAATCCATTTGCTCCGTCTGCCTTGCATTGCCCTTTCCATGATAGTTGGCAATCTCCTTGTGATTCCCAAATGATTGTCGTTCATATTGTGAGGGAGCAACAATGGAGGATGAAGGATGTCCTGGGCGGATGGGGTGAGGTACAGTCTGTTCATTCTGCCCTTTGCCAGAGGAAGGCTTAAACTGGCCATAGTTATACTGCAAAGGAGCAAAGGTTGGGGGACCACGAACAGGGTAAGTTGTCCATTCAGTTTGACCTCTGCCATAGTTGTTACTGGGTTTGCGCTGACCATCATTGTAATGTCCACTTGGAGCTTTTTCATATTGCAATGGAGCTAAAATAGGACATACAGGGTCAATTGCATTCGTGGGGTCAGGTACAGTCATGTGTCCACTTTGACCAGTCCCATAATCCTTGCTAATAGGTTTTATTTGACTGCTGTAATATCCACTGGGGAAATGCTCATATTGTGGAGGAGGATAGGGTGATGGCAGCATGGCTGGAAGTGGATATACATTTGCCATACCTGGTTTGGGAAATCCATGACTATTTTGTGCATTGGGAAATGTAGCCTGGGTTGGCTGAGTTCTATGCTGGTTAGCTTGTTCAGTGGAAAATGTGGTCTGTTCACCATAAGTAGGTTTGAAGTAGGTCTGAACTGGGCCATGAGTCCTTTGTTCTGCTTTTCTCTGCACAGTACTACCAGAGTTAAAGAAAAGTCCACTCTGAGCAGGACTGGTTTCTCTGTGTTCTGGCTCCATGTAGCCATTCAGAACAGAACCAGCACTGCTTGGTCCACGTAGATTTTCAACTAAACCATCCTTGCTGTTGGAGGGTTTTGCAGTAGTGGATGGAACAGGAACAGATAAACTGAGTTGAACACTTGGCTTGGTAACATCATGGGGATTATTTGCTCCATTTGTGGAACCGGTCATTGAACCACCAGCAGAACTAGAAGGTCTGTTAAAACTGCTGTGAATCTGAACACTTATCGGCCTGTATGTGGACTGAGAATCGCTACCAGAACCATCACTTTCACCAGTTACTGGACCTGAGCCTTTGGTGCCTCCACCTATTAACTTGGTGAAAGGAACCTTTATGCTGAATTCAAAGCTTCTGGGATTGAACTGGGGATCGTTTGTGTGAGAGGGTCCAAGTTTGTAGTAATGTTGAGGGGCTGCTTGAGGAGGCTGCTTTTGTCTGTACTGGATGGGTTGAACATGCGTCCGATACTGACTCTGGGTTTGGCTAAACAGACTGGGTCGACTTTGGCTCTTGGTCTGGCTATGGACCCGTATAGCATTTCTCTGGGGCTTTTGCTGAGCCTGATCTTGGACCTTGGCCTGTTTCTCTCTGTAGGACTGCCTCAGTGTCTGGATGTAGTGGAGAGGGCGACGATTCCCATAGCCGTATCCCTCTTGTGGCTTCTCACTTGCGCCCTGCCTCGTCTCAGTATACCCAGAGTTGCTGACTGAGGCAAGTAGAGATAAGCAACATGTTGACATACATTTGTGGATATTTTACTCCTACACTTTTAAATATATTTATATTACTGTATAATACTTTTTAATCTTAGATGCGTCTGTGAGCAACTATACCAAGAAAAATGCCTTGCATGTGCAAATATACTTGGCCAATAAATCAAATTCTGATGTTCAAAATATTAAATGAACTAGAAATTAATTATGTACACAAACAATTACACAAATGCCCCTTTACTCACTTCCTAAAACAAATTGAATTGCAATTCTAATCATTAAGACTCGTCTTCCTCAAAAGTGTAAAGATGTCTCCCAATTACCCAACCTTTATAAATGACACAAACGGCAATATATGGCTCAAGACGTACCTATCGGAAAAGCTGAGGAGTAGTCGGCCTCACTTAACAAACACAGCAGGAATATACTGTGAGAGGATTACAAAGTTAGTGCTCAATGTCAAACATTTATTACAGCCAAGAACCACAGTAGGACTTTTTTTTTTTTTTTTTTTTTAAAGAATAGACTGAAACACTTTAGGCAACACAAAAAAACAAACATTGTTGTAGGTTCAATTGGGCCAACCAATTTCAAGTTTTACTCCATTACCTTGCAAGTTGGAATCCAACAGCCATGATTGTTGCAGCTGCAGCAGCACTCAGTCTATGCTGACAAACCACCCAGCTGCTTGAGTTGGACTGTGCCTGTGGAGCAGCCCTATCAGTGACTGGATAAAGAAGAGTTGATCTCTCTCAGAGGGGAGGCAGCTTTCTAAATTTCCACAAGTCTACAGCCAAAGAGATTTGAGCTTCGGGGAGAGAGTCCAGTGGGCAGGGCCTGCTGCTGTAATCCTTGTCGCTTGTTCTCAGTCTGTCTTTCCTCTTCCAGGAAGCTGTGAAGTGTTGCCAATCTTGCGTTTTCAATTGGAGCTCAGCCGAGGCAGTTAGGAGGAGACAAGCGCACAGGACTTTACACAGGTGTGATCACTTCATGAGATTGCCCTAGCAGAGGAGAGCGAGCACCTGCTTTTCTATTCCCTGGAGGTTGTGATCAATGTGAATGAACACAATTGAAACTCCTGGAATGTATTGTCCCAGTGCAGTGCAGTATGGAAGCATAATCCAGTCAGTAAATTAGTTTCATTTTCAGTGATGTGTGCAAACATTAAAATTAATAAGAAAAATCCCAGTTTGCACTTTAATTTTAAATTTTAGGTATGCACATTGTCTGCCAATATTAAAGTGCAAAGGCAAAGTCCATTTCACGTAAAACAATTTCACCCTCTGACAGAAACCTGTCAAATGAAAAACACAATTTGAAATAACAGTTTACAACTGTAATCGCATGATCCAGGACAAAAAGGAAATGAAAATTCAATTTGCCATTTAACATTTCATTTTCATGTTTTAGTGTAGGGTTTGTGGCACAAGGGTGACATAAATCAAATTCAATGGCATCGGCACCCTTTACATTAGCATTTAACCGTGGTCACGCAGCTATCCTGCCAAAACTCAAATGGAAATGCAATCCCTCCTTTGCATTGCATTTTCAAAGCCAACACACATGTCAATCAAACTGTGTAGGCAGGGGCTCTATCTAGTTTAGCCTATCTCATGCCAGTAAGCTTAGGAAACTGTGATTGATGGAGTCTGTAGCCAAGTTGTTAAGAGAAGCCTAACAGAGCTCCAACCACCACAGCAACAGAGGGACCGCCGGCACAATAGGAAGCTGAAATCAACTGCCAATTTGTAGCTCCTTATCCGCTGCTAGTGATGTTTGGACCGGGAATAGCTCGATTATTTTATTTTTATAATGACAAACTGGGAATACTTTGTTGCCACTAGTACTGCAAAATGTATTTTAAACTATTCAGTACTATGCGATGTAGAGATGATCAACCCTGATAAGTCAATTTGTATATGACAATTGGTGGGAAATTAATAGCAACTGTGTTTCGTCCATTATTTTTTCATTATAGGCTACATGTACAAATGCACCTTGAACCTCCATTTTAAGGTTTGCGAGGTTACTTTTATATGAATGCATTAGTACACTAATTGAACTTTCTATGATGATATGGGTCAAAATAACACTTTGGCTAAAATTATGTAAGAGAGAGATTATTTGATAACATCCTTCAAGGGCAGGTAGATATGAAATAAAATACAGTAATAATTAAAGATTAACTTTGGTTTCAAGGTCCTTAAGGATTGTTGCTCAGCTTGCACAGGGCGCACCGCACCGAGCGACTGCAGGGAAAGTTAAATGAGTGTTGTTTGGAAATATATACTAGATACATTTTGCTCACTAGATAATAAACAGGGAAATGTGGAAATGTGTTAATCTGATCTCGCTCGTCAGCACTGCCTGCTGAACAGCTCGCCTGCAGCTGCTTGAACGTCCTGCCTGGTGACGAGAAGAACGTGTTGTTGGTCGGAATAATGTGGATGTTAGCCAGGGGATATCTTCAAATCTGATTGGCTGGAGTAGTTTGCTCATCTAGCTCTTAGGATTGTCTCAAAAATCCACAAATGAATGCAAGCGAATCCACACGTGACAGCTGATGTTTTACATGCAAAACACACATTTGTGAACCAGTTCTTTGCTTTGTAACATACTAAACACATTTGTGGATCTTTTTTTATTTGTGGAATGTTCACGAGGCATTTGTTTGTGAGTGCATCAACATATTTGTAAAGCAAGTATTTTGTTTGTGAGACACAAAACATATTTGTGGATGTTGTTTTATTTGTGGAACATTCATGTTATATATTTGTGGCTCTCATTTTATTTGTGTAATGTTCACACTATCCATTTATTTATTTATTTATTTATTTATTTATGAGATAATAATGATCTCATATTCTATAGTCAGCCATGAAGGTTAGAGTAGTAGTTCTATACACTGAATGTACAAAATATTAGGGGCACTTTTACACTGATGAGGTGAATCCAGGTAAAAGCCATTATCCATTTTGTATTTCCTTTATTAAATCTATACCAATCACAATTGAGAACATTTTGATAATTTAAATGTACTATATTGTCACAACCATGCACAGAGCACCGCACACATAGTGAAATTGTTTATCTGCATTTAACCCATCACGGATCCCCCCCAGATACACACAAGTGATTGCACAAACACACTAGGGGGGCCGGAGCAGAGGGCTGCAATCTACAGTACAGCGCCCAGGGAGCAATTTTGGGGTTAGGTGTCTTGCTCAAGGACACTACGACAGATTTATCCCCAGGAGGAGCTGGACTCAAACCGCTGACCTTGCGGTTGTGGGGCGGGAACTCTACCTCCTGAGCTACTGTCACCCAAACAGAAGCAGATGAGTTAAAGAAGGATTTTTAAGCTTTGAGAAAAATGAGATGTGGATTGTGCAAAAGGGGCTGCAACTCAATATTAGAAAGATGTCCATAATATTTTGTACAGTCAGTGTACAGCCATGCACCTCTTATCCCCACTAACTTCAGCTTGAACACTGTTGATGTCTGATAAGATATCATTTATAGCAAAGTTTGAGTCAAGCTCTTGTTTTGTTTGTTGTTGTTGTTGTTGTTTTAGCCCACCTCTATCATCAAACTTCTGTTTTATGCCACATTATCTGTGGGCCTTTTCCCACTGCATGATGATGACTTTATGTTAACATTAGGGGTCACGGGTTGGGTGATCCTCAAGTTGTTGTTCATATTACCTCAAAAAAGCTCAGAGTGATTGAATAAGTGGTTGACGGTTGGTAAATGTTCATAGCTATATATTCTAACATCAAGTATACAATTCTTGTGTGATGGAAAAAACTGTTTGATGTTGAGATAGAGACAGCCGTCTGCCTTTTGTCACAGGATTGAAGGCAGGGGGGGGAAGACAGGACAGGAAGAGAAGATGGCAGGCCAATAAACATTGATTGGGGGTGTTCGTTTGTATGCTAAAATGTCTGTTGTTCTAATGGTTGACCGAATGTTTGTTTGATGTCAACCTATATATAGTGGATGTTGAGAGAAGATCAGGGTCTCTCACTGGGTTCATTTTGCTCAGGAGAGATCCGTTCTGCAGACCGAAAATAAACTTGTGAACAGCCTCCTGAACTCTAGTCTCTAAAGTTTTGTCAAGAACCAAGAATGTTTTCCACTACACTTGCTGTGTGCATTGGTACAATACTATGTCTAGTTATTGCTATAAAAGAACAAAGAAGCTATTGGTACAATGTTTTAAAGGGCTGAAAAGTAGCAGGGAAATTATAGCCAGTTGTCTGTTCATCTATTCATCTAGCCTATTTCTATTAATTTATCCATCAATTGTAAAATATTTGTAAAGACTATTCCAATTGTTCTCTTCTCTTTGCATGGCGTTGGGCATTCATCTTTTTTCAAGCATTTTTCTCATCTTATTCTACAGAACAATACCACGTGCACTATCTGACGTGTGGAGACATTTCAAAGGAAAGGTGGTGTACTGGCAAATACTGTGCAAAGACCTATGTTAAGAATGCCACAAAGATGCAGCAGCATATAGTCAAGTGCCCAAAGTTTCCTCAGGGCTCATAACAAGCAACCCCAGACAAGAGTTCCTCTGCTTCCATTACAAGTGAGAATTATTCAGCTGCAGCATCAGACAACCCCTCAACAGCTCCTGGTCATTCGGGAATCAGAGGATTTTTTGACTCAACGGACGATCGTAGCCAGAGAAATGCTGATGAATGTGTTGCTCGAGCAGTGTACGCAACTGGCTCACCTCTGATGCTCACAGCTAATGTCTATCGGAAGAGATTTCTGAATGTTCTTTGCCCAGCATACACACCTCCCACCAGACATGCTTTATCTACTAATTTGGTGGATGGAGACTTCAACAGAGTACAAGCAAAGCTCAAAGAAACCATTGACAAAGCAGACTGCATTGCAGTCATCTCTGATGACTGGTCGAATGTCCGGGGACAAGGAATTATCAACTACATCGTCTCCACCCCCTCGACCACTATTCTATAAGAGCACAGACACAAAGCACAACAGACACACATGTCCCTACATTGCTACATTGACCTTGACGTCTTTGCACTTCTAACTGACAATGCTGTGAACATGAAGGCTGCTTGGGCCAAATTAGAGGAGACCTACCCTCGCATAACACCGATTGGCTGCGCTGCCCATACCCTTAATTTTCTCCTTAAGGACATAATAATAATAATAATACATGTTATTTGTATAGTGCTTCCCATAGTACTCAAAGACACGTACATACAATCAAAATTACAGTATATAAAATCTAAAATTACAGTGGAAAGGAGGGTTTGATACAAAGTGAAGCTAAAATATGATAAATGAGGGTGAAAAGTTACATTTAAGGTCTGGAGAGGCAGTGGGAGTCGATATTGTAGGCCTTTTTGAAAAGGTGGGTTTTGAGTTAGTTTTTGAACAAAGGGATTGAGTCCGAGTTTCTGATGGGTGAGGGGAGGGAGTTCCAGAGGGCAGTGATGGCAAATGCTCTGGGGCCTCACTTATCAAGCATCTTAGAATAGGAGTGCTGATCTGGGACCAGATTGGCTTTTAAGTCACAGCGAACAGTATAAGGTCATGTGACTTACCCACTAATCCTAGATCAGTACTCCTATTCTAAGATGCTTGATAAGTGAGGCCCCTGTCCCCTAAGGTGTGGTGTTTGGTGCTGGTGATGGGGGTCAGGATGTTGGCATCAGCTGATCTGAGGTGGCGGGTGGGGGTGTGGTGATGGAGAAGGTTTGTCAGGTATGAGGGGGCAAGATTATTGATTGCCACTGAAGACAATGGACACACAAGAGAGCGAAACAAGTAGTGAAGTATGTATGTATGAAATATGTGAAGGGCAAACAGGTAGCTTCAGCAATCTACTTCTCAAAGCAAAAATGAAAAAAACAAGAGCACCACACTGAAGCTTCCAAGCATCACTCCATGGGGTGGGGTTGTCATCATATACGACATTCTACTGGAGGGGAAGCACACCCTGCAAATGATGGCCATATCCCAGTCTGCCGAAATTGAAAGTACCATCAAGAGAATCCTGCTGGACGATGTGTTTTGGGAAAGATTGACTAGCAGCCTGAGAATCCTCAAACCAATAGCAGCAGCTATTGTCCAGATAGAAGGTGATAGTGTCATCTTGTCAGATGTTCAATGTCTGTTTGCTGAGATCAAAGAAGAAATCCAAACTGCCCTGCCCACTTCTCTGTTGCTCAAAGCAGAGGAAACCACAGTGGTCAAAGAGTTCTGCATGAAGCCAGTACACGCAGCAGTATACATACTGGGCCCAAAGTATGAGAAAAGCATACTCTCTGGCAAAGAGATCAACAGAGCTTACACTGTTATTACTACCATGTCTCGCCACTTGGGTCTTGATGAAGGCAAAGTTCTCGGCAGTCTGGCAAAGTACCGTACGAAGCAAGGCCTTTGGGAAGGGGATGGGATATGGCAGTCAAGCCAGCACTTTTCTGCATCCACCTGGTGGAAGGAACTGTGTGGATCTGAGGCCCTTGCACCGGTAGCCTCCATCATCCTCCAAATCCCACCAACATCAGCCGCCTTTGAGCGCAACTGGTCACTGTTTGGGAAGACGCACACAAAGGTTCGCAACAGATTCACCAATGGAAGGGTGGAAAAACTGGAGGCCATCCGGACATCTCACACAGAGCCATCCTCAACAAGGTTGGACAGTGATGATGCGAAGATGACAATGAGTTGGATGTTGAGGAAATGGACATTGAGGAGGACGGTGATGAGGTCCAGGAAGAAAGCATTGAGACCTAAAAGGATTCAGAGGAAAAACACAAAAATCAGAGGCTTGAGAAGCTTGACTAAATGTTTTCATTTCACATTTTTAACTGGACTTTTGGGGGGAGGGAATTAATACATGTATTTTATTCAACATTAATGTATATTGTTGTTCAGTCTATGAAAGAATCCATTCAAGTTCTACTCACAAATGGACTTGAGTCAAAAATGTCATTCTTATAATTTGTTTGCATGCATGTGTGCTCATGACAAAACAAAATATTAATACTTATGTCTGTATATGACAAGGTAAATACAGTCATATAAATTACCCCCAAATTCCCAGTTAATTCCCATTGAAAGTTTCCAAATCTGAATATTTACTCTGTTTTATCTATCTTGTACCTGGATTCACCTCATCAGTGTACTTCATGAAAAGTGGAATTGTCTCTAATAGTTTGCACATTCAGTGCACATACCTGGGAGCTGCCCACTACAACCTGTGCTGTACCACTGGTGAATGAACAGTTTCACTGGAAGCGTAGCTCCTCGTTCTCCTCTGCTACCCACATTTTGCCAACCAGTCTAGGATTTTGAACCGGCAACCTTTCAGTCAAAAACTCCCTTCTATAAAATGTACTACCGACACACAAGTATGGGAAACATTGCTTTAGCTCTGCAATAATTCCCCTCCTTTCTTCTTCTCAAACCAATTTTCAGAGTGACAGGTTTTCACACTCAGGGCAGGCTACTGATTATAGTGAAAATAAAGTCATAGCATAAAAAAAGCAATGTAGCACCGCTCATAGCTACTGGCCATGCCGTTCAGATCTTATAAAACAATATTTGCATGCATGCTAGGCCAACAGGCTGTGTTTTGTACCCCAGTAACAACAAGACAAGTTAGTGGAGCATTAAAGATTTAACCCCGGCCTTGGTCATGTGTTCCACCGCGATGAGCTGTGCGCCTACCGTTCCGGTCTAATGATGATGGATCTCCTCAAGGTGTTCACTCGTTTACTTTTATCTATTTAATTGTATGTTTGTTTACTCAAAGGCTGTCAAGGGGAAACCACTTCTTGCTTGATTGAGGAGCACGGCGTCATCAGCCAACCTGCAGGTGAAAGTTTAAGTACCGTAGGATGGAGAATAGACACAGAGATGCAGTTTGATAGACTGAACTATTCCATCCGATCATTGCTTCCACTCAGTTCCCTCCACCAAGCCAGGTGTACTTCATAAAAGAACCTTGAAAGTGAAGTAGTAGTCAACAGTCAACAGATATAAACGTCCTAGAGAAATGGAGAGCTGACACCAAGATGCACATCCACCTGTCCACATCAATAGTGGCAGAGACACAGAAAAGGTGTGAAGGAAGCTACTTTACACTTCAGAAATACAACCCCATCGTGACAGAGTCCACAGTGTTTGTTCTTGTGTTTGTTCACACCATATCTCACCATCACCAGTGGCTTAGTTTACTGTGCTCCACTGCACAACAATAATTTGTTTGGCCTTTGGTCTCTTTCTCTCCAAATCCCTTTCTCCCCCTCTTTCTGATTGATTCCTATGTGTTTTGTGTCATACTGCTGCTTATGAATGATATTGTTTGCCTCGGTCAACCAGTCAATACTTTTCATTTTCAGGTGACTCTTGCTGGGTGTGTGCATCTGTCTGTTTTCTGATCATGTTTGTTGTGAGAATGCACTCAGTGACTCCAAAACCAAACGCTACAATGATGAAGACCTCCTCCTCTGGCTCACTGTGTTATAATTTAAACTTGTATGTGCACGTGTGTGTGTGTTGTGGCACACCCGGGGGTGAGGTGGGTGTCCACGGGACCAGAGATAATAAAGCTACTGTCCACACACACCAGTACAGAACACAATTTTATTTACTGGTTCTGGGAGGGAAAAGGTTAGCCTCTTAGAGGTTCTTTCAGGCTCAGAATAGTCACAGTCCCGGCACAGGTTCAGTACACAGTTCAGGTTCTCACACAGTCCAAGGGTGTTGGCAACGGCGGGGTAGTCAGGAATGCAAGGGTCAAATCCAGAGGGACCTCTCAGACGGCCCTTTTATCCTGCATTGTGTCGGCCTCTGATTCGCCGCCGCTCGTCTCTTTGATCGGGGATATGGCAAGGGACATCCGTTTGAGGAAGCCTTTAGCATTAATATATTTAATTTGGCACAGAGAGCTGTGTGTTGTAAAATGGTTGGGCGATAACAGTAGGGAGACCAAAACGTCATAATATATAGGAGTGATAATATATATGTGAAATAATAAATTATATTATTTTTGTCCTGGGCACCCTTTGCCTTTGAGACCCTCTTAAGCACCCACTGGACCCTCGTGACCCCATGAGATTCTGATTGAGATTCCCAGGATATTGTACTTTGGTGAGTGACTCAGTTTACTGCATTTTTCTTATTCCTGGGGAAAAGTGGCCAAACGTAAACAACGTAATGTCACGTCCAGATATTTCCAGCTCAGCTACTACGGAGTTTGATAGCAGAAATTTCAGCGTACTTAAACATCAACGGCAAACATCTGTCTGTCCCTCAGAATCAAAGAGCAGGGACTTTTTTATAGAGTCGCCATCTTGTACCAACGTTCAATCAAACAGAGAGAAATCCATTGAAGAGGCAGAGATACCAATTCCTAGATCGACCAGAATGCAATGCAGCCACGTCTTTCATCTTTGCTGATCTGTCATCGGTAGCATGTGAAATACACGTTTTGTAATTTGAACACCTGAGCCCGGCATGTCACGGCATTGTTCTCTCACCACTCTTTTCTTGAATGGAAAAACGTGCTACACTATCGCTATTACTTTCTCCACCTACACGTACCTGCACAGAGAACCTCATTCTCAAGGGGTTGTCGCAAGGCATTCTGGGAAATGGAAACCACTAACTGAAGTAGAAGTAGATGAGCCAGTTTGAGGGAAAGTGGGTACACCAAAAATTACACAAAATAACTCCAGGGCCCTCATTTATCAATAGTGCGTAGAAAACATTCTAAATGTTGTCCTCCGATCAAAATGTAGAATGTGTCTAAGTACAAAAAAATCTGTATTTATCAAACATGTGCAGGCATGTTGTACGCACAACAATGTTGATAAATCCCACACGTTCTAAACCACCACGCACGTGCACATTCGGGCAATTTGCATACAGACACACCCCCAATCAACCATATATGGTAACAAAACATCTCTTTTTTTGCCATGTGGATTTAGTTTTTTTTTATCACTGGAATAATGAGACAGAGAGCGAAGAAAATACATTATTCTGCACAGAAATAGAGGTGGGCCTGATTGAGTTTTGTACAGGCTGTTTGTTGGTGGTTGTTTGCTTTATGATGATCACCGACTAGAGGTCATAGTTTACCCTCCTTTTTATTTGCCACTACATCACTTTCATTAACTGAATGAAACCTCTTTCTGTTGACATAATTCAATTCCTTGTGTGACAGTGTTTTTATTGCTACGTGGGTTCAGTCTGTTGCACCAGTTATATTTGGAAATCCAGTGATGCTGTGAAATAGCGGTGGGTTTCCTCCCACAAGCCATAGACATGCGTTTGTGTGCATTATTGTATATGATGTAATTAGTATATGATGTAGTATGTATATGATGATGTAGTATGTATATATATTGTGGCACACCCGTGGGTGACAGAGGAGTGTCCACAGGACCGGATAGTACAAAGTCAATGTCCACAACAAGGAATACAGGAAACAGTGGTTTTATTACTGCTTCCGGGGCGTAACTTGTGATTCTCACACAGAATCCGGGGGTTAAGGCAAGAGAGTGGTAGGTAGACAAGCAGGGGTCGGTAGCCAGGCGGGTTGTCAGACAGTCAGGGATCAGGCACACAGCAGGGTTCTTGGTCCGGTCAGTCATACACTTGCTAGGCTTTCCTCAACCTCTCTCGCTCTCTCTTACGCTCTTCCTCCAACTTCCCCCCTCTCTGCCCTTTCTCCCCCTATTTAAGCCCTACTGCTCTCTTCCCCTATTGGCCCTGCCCAATCTCCCTAATTGGCTCAGCTGCCTCGCATCTGCTGCTGATTGGGGTGGACGTCCGTCTCTGGGGCCTCACTTATGAAACAGTGCGTAGGATTCTTACTAAAAGTGTACGTACGCACAAAAGGCGAAAATGGCATACGCCAACTAATTATCAGACCTATCAAACCGTGCGTACGCACACTTGTAGGAAATCATGCCTTGATAAGTCGCAGTCCACCAAGAAAAGTGCGCACATGCACGCGCACATACATATCCCGCCCTCTACACGCCCAGATTCAACCATATATGGTCAATGCAAAGTGCCACACGAATATAAATTAGCCATGCTGATCAATGCAATGTGAAGGGTGAATCATGGCGTCAAGTGCAAAGAAAGGCAGGAAGCGGAATTTTTCAGAGTGTGAAATTGAGGTGCTTATAGGCGAGGTGGAGGCGAGAAAGGGGGTATTGTTATTGTTTGGACGCCTCAGCAGCGCAACAACAAATAAAAGGAAATGCAGCGAGTGGCAGAAG
>OMOT01087863.1:0-21728 GCA_900312575.1 Acanthochaenus luetkenii | reverse complement strand
TCTTGTGATGATCATCATTCACTCGCAAATATTTCCCAAGACTGGTCGGATGTTTCAACTCGATGTGTCGTTTCAAATTCGTTGGCGATGTGGCTGACATCCGCACCTGCTTCTTCAGACCCGGCGGGCACAATTTACATACAAACGTCAGGTTTCTCCCGTTTGAATCTGTGCTGACTTGTTCATAAAAGTCTTTCAAATGTTCATATGATCTGGCTTCACTAGCCATGCTGGCATGCCGGTTGCCGTAAATCCTCGGGTGCCGTAAGCAGTGCTTCGTTAACTTGAGCGCCGTTAAAATTAGCAAGAGCGTCGCTAACTGTCGCGAGAGTTAACGGCGCTCACGTTCACTAGTTTCAAAATGATCCATTCAGTTCACCGTTCACCAGAAATATGAGCGCGTTCAATGAACGGTGCTCTTTTAGCGTGTTCATGCACAACACTGTATACATGTATATGTGAGAGGTAAAGTAGTTGTATGTGCAAGCCAAAGTTTGGATTATGTCCCATATTATTATTGTAGTTGAGTGTATTTCATCTACTCTGTTTTACATGTTCGGCTATGATTGTTATTGTTCTGCTGTCTTGGCCAGGTCTTTTGTAGAAGAGATACTGGATCTCAAGAGACTTCCTGGATAAATAAAGACTACATTAAAATTGTCATAATAATAATAGTACTGTGAGATACTGGAAAATGTTTCCCAGGATTTTATTTTCTGTGGCAGGTCCTTTTCTTTATTCATTTGGTTTAAGGATTTATACTTTAAGCTGTCAAAATGTAGTTATTCATAATCCTCCTCTCTAAAGTCAACACACATGCAGAGAGCGGCACTAGAGAGAGAGAACATTAAAACATTATACAAAATGCCATTTAATGCATGCATTTAAACACATTTGTAATCTTCCCTTTACTTTGTGGACAATGATAAGAATATAAGAATTATAAGAAACTACGTTAACAGTACACATCCTGATTTTGACATTCAAACCACATCTTCACACACTAAAACCTGCTAAATCAGGGTGAACACACTACAAGACTTTGGCAAGATTTACATTGTTAAGCTATAATAAAACAGGGTGAAAATCCAGGGTCATAATTTTTCTTAAACGTAAACTCAAAGGACTGAAATGTATTCTGCATCCACACTCTGCACTCCAATAATCCAACGAAAATTTAACAGAAATAAGAATGGAACATACATACAATATCTAAATATCTAAATGAAGCAATTAAATTGTATTCTATATGTTGTTAGTCTGCTACTTTAAAAGTTACAATGAAATAAAAATGGACTAAATATATAATGGAAAAATATATATTCATGCTTTATATCAAACCCCATTACTTTTCTTTCCAGCACCGTATTTTTAGTGGTTACCTCATGGCATACCAGTAGGTGTACATAAAAATTCAAACCAATATCATCAGATTTTTGAACAAATTGTTCTGCCTCTCCCATCATATAAAACTACTAACAGATACTACTGGCAATTAGATTAGAACCAACAAATTTACTCAGGTACAAAGGGGCTGCATCATCCATCTATGCCTCAGGGCCAGTGTAGTCAGGTGCTGGTGGTAGTGGTGGGGCTTCATTCGCTTGTGTTCCAGATGCTGTTTTCTTCCCTGTGAGAGCTTGGTGTTGTTGTCTCTTCACCCTCCTGCTTAACCGTGTGTTTCCCGTGGCAGTCATGAGAACGGCTATGGCAGTTTATAACAATGCAACTCCTCGCCATTTCTCCGCGTAAGGCTATGTAAGCTCACTAAGTTTAGAAATTAGTTTCAAAACAACCGCTAAGCTTCCTCAAGTGCCGCCTTTTCCCACAATGCTTTACGTTTCGTAGCGGAACTTACGTCACTTCAGCAATCTTCAATGGTTAACATAACACTGCCGGACATTTTCTAACGATACCTCTCCAAGTGATGTCCATGGATGTATTATTTAATGGATGAGGTATAGAAAAATTGTGGCCCATTCATTCCAACAAAAGCTGCTCACCCCGCGCATACAGCAAAAACGTTTCTACGACTCCTACTTCCATGTCCAACTCACATGCGCATTAGGGTCTTTCTTTAGCTCCGCCTGGCCCACATGAACGAGTCTAGTCCATGGATGCATTGGTTTACAGTGAACAGATAGAAAAGCCTTGATACGGCTATTGGTGACATTTAAACAGTTTGGAACCAATGGTTTAAAATGTTATAATCAAAAGAGTAATCTTTCGCCGTTTTACAGCCATTTGTTTTATTTGCAGTTCCGAGCTTGGTCACTATGCCAAAATCGACTCACAACCCAGGGGGCCTCACTTATCAAGCATCTTAGAATAGGAGTACTGATCTAGGATTAGTGGGTAAGTCATATGACCTTATACTGTTCGCTGTGACTTAAAAGCCAATCTGGTCCCAGATCAGCACTCCTATTCTAAGATGCTTGATAAGTGAGGCCCCAGAGCTGTACCTGGGGCTTGGTTACGTCCCACTCAACATCCTGTTTCAACCGGAAATATGTCAAATTACGGAAGCAAGATACTTTTATATGTTACATTGTGACTTTAAGTTTGCCATGGTTTTTAATCTCAGTGGGACTGCCTGGCTGAATAAACGTTGAATAAAAAACATTACACCATAGTAGGCAATAGTCTATATATTGATCACTTATAAAATGTTAGGCCACATAACTGAGGATGGTAACACTGAGCGAAAGTAAATAAACGTTCTCCAATTTTAGCAACCATACAGTCAAATTCATTCAGTTTTCAGTCATTGTCTCAACAGCTCAATCAGCCCCTATCTCTCATGTGTCTCATCACCAGTTAATGATATCCCTCACATGGCCCCACAGCTTGGTGATCCACAGATTGACCCCCAACTCTGTCAGATACTGAATCTCCGGCGTCAACATCTTGCGGCACAACTCGTGATGGGCCTTGTCCAAGTTCCCTTTCAAGTTGTATCCCATGATGGACTTCTCTCCGATGGGCTGCCATGGCTGCATGGCTGCCTCCTGAATGCTTCCGGGCTCTACGGCGTGACTCCCCTCGATGCAGATCGCCACCATCTCCGAGTTCCTCCTCCTGAGCTCCGCCACATCCTCCGCCATTCGCTTCCGTCCATACGCCGCCACCTTCTCCCAGAAGGTTGCGTTGAAGTGTCGGTACAGCTTCCAGTCAATTGCATTCCACTCCAGGGCCTTCACTCTCAGTTCAGGGGTCAGTTTAGACACAGCAGATTCCTTGCGCATGTTGAGCTTGAAGAAGAGCAAGTCATCCATCTCCCAGCAGAAGGCATCCTTGAGCAGGATGAGCGATTCCTCGAAGTGCTCCACCAGCATGACCAGCTGGAAACGCTCAGCAATGGACCTGACAGCGTCCTCTACCCGCGGGTCGCCCGGCTCCAGGGTGTTGTCCTGGCCAAAGTCAAAGAACAGCAGGTTCTTCAGGTAGAAGGAGTTAAAGTAATCTGGGCTGAAGTAGTAATGGGGATCACGGAGAAATTCGGTCATCCTGTCCTCCCCTGATATCCTCCATGTCAGAGGAACAACATGACTAAAGTAGTGGAAGGACGACTCAAAGTGCTCTGCGGGATTTCGCAGAATCGTGATGTAGGAAGTATCCGTAGGGAGCACTTTGGCCACCTCCGGTGCATTGAAGCGCATGTGGTTACACATGATGTTGAAACACACTCCAGATTTGTAGCCTTTAACCTGGGTGCGCTGGAAAGCCGAGGGGTAGAAGAAGTCGTTTCGGCTGTTGGGGAAGGCAAATTTTAGTTGGTGCTTCTCTCCAAAGCGGAACAGGATGTTGAGGAAGGTGCTGCTGGCTGTTTTGTGGGTCTTCATGAACATGACGTCCATTTGGGGAGTGCAAAGGTTCATTTGGTTATTGGCTTGCCGGGAGTTGTTTGTGGTTGGTAGAGTGGGGTGTTGGGCTGGACGGTGAGAACAGGAGTGAGGCACTGGAAACCTGTAAAAACATAGCATGGTCACATATAATTTATCATTGTGTATTTACTGTTATGCAGTGAAAACTATCACTTATACTAGGGTTTGGCTGATATGGGTTTGAACATTTGACAATTTTCGGGCCAAAAAATAGATCATGTTTCCCCCAGATTCTTATGCTTGTCAGGGTGTAAAAGCCTGAAACCACATTTACATTATCATTGGACATTAAAACTCTCCATTGAAACCCATAATAAGGAAATTATTTTAGAATTAGTTAAGGCAGGGTGACACATCCCAATGATCAACAGTGGGGGAAACTCTGGGATTCATTACTACCTTTTAATGAAATTAATTTACCAAAAAACATAAATGAGCAATTAAATGAAGAACATAAAATCTCTTTGCAAGTTTTACAAAATGTTTTTATGTAGCTTTGGTCAGGGAGGAACCTCCATCATATCTGAGGTGGATGACACTGACTGACCGATGTATGTAATAAAAGGCAAATATCAGCAAACCAATACATTTCATATCAATCTAACTTATACACAGCAAAAGTCAATAGATCAATTGTATATACGTATATGAAAAACACGATAAACATGTTAAACACGACACCATCTCTGGCCCCAGCATAGGTAAACACATTTAGCAGACAATGGTCATCATTGAATACATGCAGTGTTCTACTGTCCTCAGATCAAAATAGCAGAATCAGACTTCTCATATTTCCTTGTTTATGAAAAGTGAGTGTAGAGGAGAAAACATCTTCTGTTGTTGTGATCACACAGAGCAGTTAACCAAACAGACTATTTTTAGACACATTGCAAAGTGTTAGATAGTGAAGAATGCACTTATTGAATTCAATATGTGTAACATTTAGAATACGTTTGATAAAGGTTATGTTTACATCACACTATACTTAATAATAAAGTAATGCAGTTTTATAACATTTTATATTCCATCATATGCATTTACAGTAGAGGTGCACCAATACCATGCTTCTGCTAACCAAGTACAAGTGATTGAAGTTTGCAATTATACTTTGAGTGCTAGCCAATACAGAGTAACAGTAGGAATACTTTCATTAATTGTTTTGGCTATACTATGCTACGTAGTGTCAAATGTAGTCCTTGTATACATGATCACACATTTAGTGTTCTTAAACTGATCAAATGGCATCATATCTTTCCTTTCACTACCATTAGATTACAAAAAAAATCAGCTGGTGCTTCATCGATACCGGTACAGGTATGAACACTTTACCACTATACTGGTATCTTTGTGCCACTAGTAATACAGCAAATGTAGTAAATCGAATATAGAGTCATACTCAGGCTCACTGAACTGGTTATATAATGTAGAGAGGCAGTAGAGCAGGCTCATACTGATGACAAGGCAACCCAGGATCAGACGTTTGCCCATGGGCCACCACCCACTCTCTAGTATGCTGAGCATGGTCCAGGGGGACTGAAGATCACCTACAAGTAATAATAACAATAATTATTAATAACAGAAGAAACAATAGTTGTGTAGCACTTGTCTCAACAAACAAGGTTGTCAAACCAGCCATCATTTTGCGGTTTGTCAACAGAAGGCATACAATCTCTCTCTTAAAGCAGGGCAGGAAGCTGAAGGGCTCTAACATCTACCTGAATGACCATCTGACCAAAAGAAATGCAGAGATATTCCAGGAAGGCTCGATTTCTATGAAAATAAATAAATAAATCTACATGGACGATGAACTGCAAGATATACATAAAACTGAATGGAAACACACCAGAGGAAGCTAAAGTGCTGGTCATTAGAGACATGGAGGACTTGGAAGAATATCAATGAGGCCAATCAATCAATTCAGCTACTGAACTATTGCCCAAACACCAAGTTACCATGACAAACATGTATTTACTATCACAACTGACAGCATTCTTTCATCTCCATCAGGAGTAAATCATGATCAGCTTTCATCAATGATTACAGAATAGGAAGAAATTTGACTAGAAACCTTTGCCTATAATGAACACAAGTCCCAAGATATTGAAAACAGCATTGATCCGGAAAATAAATGTTTAATCAACATCATCAATAACTGCTGCTATTACATAGATGATCAGTATAATATGTCATTTAAGTCAGATAACTTAGTCAGAACTTCCAAAACATTAAAGAATACCTCAGCCATTCAAAAAAACATTAAACGTAATAGCCATATCAGAGACTTGGATTAGCCCTGAGAAGGGACTGGATGGATATATGAACAGAAATAGTGGCTCAATTTGTGGATAAATGCTTTAGTTTTAACCCCTTTTTTGGGGGGGATCTAACGCTTCCAAAACAATCCTCCCAAGTGTATTTGGTCCAAGCAATGTCTGATAGGCAGACATCCAAATGTTTGAGTTCCAAAATACAAGATCTTGGAATGGAAGAGGCAGGAGTATTACAACGCAGCTTGGAAAACGATTCCCTCACTCAATGCCACCGTGTGAGGTATCATATGAAACTAGACACTCTACCCTTTCAAATGATGGCAATCAATCAATAGGCAAAGCTAAACAACTCCTGTCAGCCCAACAGCAAGCACACAGCCAAACTTCACATCCAAGTGTCCGTGTGGCACATTTTGTATTTACGTCTCGTTATTTCATACATTTTCAATGCAATCGTCATCAAAAGCAACACATGTTGTTTACTAACAGAATCAGTTTCGTTTTCACTCCATCCTCATGCTTTTCTGTGCAAGTAGGCTGTTTTATAGAGAGCTCTGCATAACCTGTCCCTATGTCTCCTCGACAATACTCGGTCTTGTCTTGCCATCTTTTGGCCGTTTGGTAGCACTACAGCTCACATATCTATACACATCACTATAATCTTGAGGCTGCATTGTGTGCACATATTCTCATGTAGTGGAATTAGTAGTATTTTGCAGCCAGATTCCCAGAGGTAAAAAAAACCCATTTGGCACACTTTGGGTACCTTGGGTATCCAAATGGCCAAAATGGAGAGTCTGCCTGGTCCTATCATCACTAAAACCTTTGTAGAACCTATATGCTTTGTTGTATTTCTATGTACTTTGGTACAGTTGTAGTCAAGGAGTTGCTGAATAGATTCAGTGGTATCTTTGTACATGGGATCATTGCTATCATGGTGTTATCCACTGTTTAATTTAGAAAACACTTTAGGCGAGGATAAAAATAAAACTTTCTCCTTTGGTTTATCTGAGTTTACTCTGGCATACTAACAGTCAGAAGGATACTGACACTGGAAATCGATTCTATAAGTTCTTGTCTATAAATAGATGTCAGGGTCATGCATATAGACCTGAAAGATGTGGAGCTATTCTTGTTTTAGTTTGGGTACATTTGTTCAGGTGAGCGTACCCTCCCAGCACCCTAGGTAGGAAGTGGTTAAAGTGGTGGAAAACATGTCTACTACTGTGGATAATATATTTGAATGTGTCACTATTTACATTTTTGTGGAAAAAAAAGAAAAATAATAATTGTCAGCTGTATTTATAGGGCTCCTGGATCCAATATTGAAATTTTTAGGGACTGGATGGGAGAAGTTTTTACAAAAATGACACAAAAGGTTATGTTCTTATGTGGGGATTTCAATGTTGATCTGCTGAATCCAAAAAAGCGGTTGAGGACTTTATGAACACAATATACAGTATGAGTTTATATCCAACAATCACAAGACCTAGCAGAATTACAATACATGGTGCTACGCTAACAGATCACATTTTCACGAACAATATGGAATGGAATTCAATGAGTTTATTAATGAATGATATCAGTGACCATTTACCAGTCTTCTTAGTTTATGAATACGAGTATAGGAAGGTTTATGTTTATATAGTTTATGCAGAAGAAGATACTGACAAAGCATATGAAATGTTTTAAAAAAAACACTATTCACTATATGATACTTTTTTTCCAATTAAACACTTGGATAACAAAGGGTTTACAAAATGTGTGTAAAAAGAAAAACACACTATATAAGGAATTTATTAGGCTGTGAACCATAGAGGCTGAAGTGAAATATAAAAAATACAAAAATAAATTAATTTATATTATGAGGAAATGTACATGGGAAAATATTATAATAAAATATTAGAGAATAACTAAAATAATATTAAAGGTTTCTGGAATGTGTTAAATAGTATTATTAGAAATGGATCTAGAAACAATAGTTATCATTTGTGGACAATGATACAACTATAAAGAAGATGGATGATGTGGTAAATGGCTTTAATACGTTCTTTGTATGTGTGGGACCATAATTGGCAGATAAAATCAATGTACCAGCTTCAGATAATGAGGTTGAATATGTGGATAGAAATCCAAGCTCAATGTTTCTAGGAGCAGTATATGAAAAGGAAATCATCAATATTGTAAATAAACGTAAGGGTAAAACCTCTACGGACTGCAATGGAATTGATATGGAAATAGTCAAGGAAGTTATTGAAGTTATTGCTAAACCTCTCTGTCAGATCTGTGATCTTTCCTTCCAAACGGGTAAGGAATTCCATTATATAAATCCGGGGATAGACACAATTTTACTAATTACAGACCTGTTTTGATACTTTCTAAATGATCTCTTCAATACTCATCATTGCAAGACTAGACACATTGTTAAATAAGCACAATCTGATCTAACTGGTCAACCTATTTGGCATTACTTGAATTAAGAGGGGTCGGATTGAATTGGGTAAGTAATTATTTAAGTAACAGGCATCAATTTGTTAATATAGGTATGTTTAATTCATCTTGCTTGGAAATCACTTGCAGAGTAGCCCAGTTTTAGGTCCAAAATAGTTTATCCTATATATTAGTGATGTCAGAGTCTCCAAAATAATGAAATTTGTATTATTTCGGGTAAATCGCTGAGTGGAAATTATCTGTGTTATCTCCGGCCCGGTGGACACTCCGTTTACCCCCGAGTGTGCCACAGTATATATACTACACAGTACATCATATACATACATCATATACTAACTACATCATATACATCATCATATACCATACTACACACAAACACTCTCATATCTATTGGCAATTTGAGTCTCTAGTTCACCTGACCTGTATGTCTTTGGACTTTATTTCCCTTGTCACTTTGGTCAAGAAAGAACAATTTCCACAGTTTTTTATTTACAGCATAAATCACGCAGCAAATAATTAAGTAGTGTTTTGGCCAAGTGCCAATATGCCTATCTATTTTATAGCACTGTTTCTGTCAACACATGGGAGACATCTGTTTAACAATGGACTGTAACCTCCTAAAGGCTTCTCTACATCACTGGTTATCAAACTTCCTCTCTGAGGACTCCTATTTGCAAAAGAAACCGTTTTTTGTTGGCTAATGTATAAGGGCTTTATACGTTATGACTGAAGAATAGAAAAGATGATTGGGTTTGATCCTAATGCTGTTGTAATAAATCAAATAATGCTTTCATTTGGCTGAAAAACTGGAACAAAGTGTTGACAGTATTGTTATTATATGAGCTTTTTCTGGTCATGTTTATTTCTGTGCTCTTGCCCCACTGTTATATGAATGGTACAAGATAGATACAGTATCTTTATAATTTGGTGAACCCATTTGCTAGACATACTCATATCATGCAACTACAGTACACTGCACAGCACATTGCTTAAACATTGCTACATTGCTGTCCAACTGAACTGACACAGCAGCAAAAAGCACAGCAGTACCATTCATACAGATTGAAATTTGCTCCCAGTTGAACTCTTAAAAAATGTATTTCAATCTCATTCTTTTTAAAACATGTTTGTGTTCCTCCATATTAAGTACAAATATTAATATCTACGTAATATACATTCAAATTTCTAACATATGTATTATTATCAAAACATTACATATGAATTACAGATGAAAAAAGCACTCTAAACGTACCGTTTTTCTAGCATGTCAGTCGCTCTCACAATGCAACTTCCCTCTGCAATGGTTGGTATTTGATATCTTATCATCTTTTTATGGCATTGTTTGCCTTTTTGTTGCCTGGATGATACATACTGAATACTGTACCACAGTGATAATGTGAAAATCCTCAGGGCAGTTGTAGGCACTCCAGAGGTTCTGACAGAAATAATTTAAATAGTGGCGTTTCAGTTCGATGGTATGTTTACTAGTAGGTACAATAAGAGATAAATAAGACAATGGGTGCTTTGAGCCCAAACTTTGCCCTGTCCACAGCGACCAAATCAGGTTAAACCCAAAAACCAGCAACATTACCAGGTTTTGGGTCACACAAAATACGGCATCACACCAATGGTAATATCCTTTTCACCCAGCAGAGGTCCTCATCTCTCTTTCAAAAGAGCAAACCCATTCTTATCAGAGCCATCATCTGCAGTGCTTCCCAACCAGGGATGGCTGAGGTCAGGCCACTGTCAATTCAGCCTGTTTGAAATGGAAATAGAGACTACATTTAAATTAATTCCTCTAATGATAGAGCATTCATTCTCAATCACTTCTGAATACAATGAGTGGACCAGCTATTAGGTTCACCTGCTCTTTCCATGAAATAGACTGACTAGGTGGAGCCATGATCCCTTATTCATTCCATCTATTAAACCCACTTCATTTTATAAAGGGAGATGAAGGGGAGGAGACCCCTGGTTAAAAAAGGACAGAGACGACTGAGACACTGATTGTGACAAACAAGGTGCAACTAAGTGGAAAAGCAGCCCTGTTGTTTTGCACACTCCCACTTAAATTGGATAAGACAACCTTCTCATGCAAAAGGCTTTTCAATATTTTTGAGGAAATTCCAATTTCCTGCACTGAGCGAATCAGAGTGAATTGAAACCAGCACTATGTCTAATGTCATGATTTAACTTCCTTTTCATTTAATTGTTTTAAGTTTACAACAGAAAGTTAGCACTCCTTCCGCTTTTTTGTGTGTGTAGTACGCATATTGTGTTGTTTGGTTTGGGTTTACGTCCAGACTCTAGTTTCTGACAGGCAGTGTGGCCTTTAGAAACACAGTCAACATTCCCTGCACTTTATTTCAAATAAAATAAATATTGTTTGTTTGTTGCAGTAATGCAATTTTTACAAATATTACACTGCAAATGTAGCTACATTTTTATCTTGAGTGGAGCTTTGCTGCAGTTCCACTTCTTCAAATGAGAACTAACTTGGAGCTTGTAAAACTAGACAGTCAAAGTAGTTTCCACAACACTCCCAATTCACCCCTGTTCAAGTTCAGAGCTAAAAGTTGTTTCAGAGGCCTCTCTGACCCACCTACAAGAGTGATGCTCCCTGCCTGTATGCTTTCAACAGCACCAGAGTAGAATGTCCTCAGGATACCAGGAGACATATTTTCAGCTGCCTGAGGTGATAAAGGCGCTGCCATGCCCTCTTCACCACTGTGTCCATGTGAACAGCCCACGATAGGTCCTCTGTGATGTTGACTCACATCCTCTGTTGTTTCCTAAAGTCCACAATCAGCACCAGGTTTTGCTGGTGTTCAGGAAGAGGCTGTTGTCCTGACAACAGGATGACAGGTCAGCCACCTCCTCGTGGTATGCCCTCTCATCATTATTGGTGATGAGGCCCGCCACCACAGTATCATCAGCAAACTTGATGATTACATTTGAGCTGTGCCTGGCCACATAATGGTGTGTGTACAGGGAGTACAGTAGAGGACTGAGGGGAGCCGGTGTTCAGGGTGAGGGGGCTGGAGGTGTGTCTGCCCACTCTGACCACCTGGGGCCTGGCATACAGGAAGTCCAGGATCCAGGCACACAGGGGGAGATTCAGACCTAAATCAGCCCGCTTAGCAGCAAGTCTGATGGGGGCTATAGTAATGAAGGCTGAACTTAAGTCAATGAACAGTATTGTTCGGCATTGTCTGTGGATCTGTTTGGATGGCAGGTGAACTGAAGTGGTTCCCTGGTGCTGGGAAGAAAGGAGCAGATGTAATCCTTGATCAGTCTCTCAAAGCATTTCATGACCACCGAGGTAAGGGCTACAGTCCGGTAGTCATTCATGCAGGCTAGAAAGGCGTTCTTGGGCACAGGGACAATAGTGGACCTCTTGAAACATGTGAGGACTACGGACTGGGCTAGGGAGCCCAGATATTCCATCTGTGCCAGCAGCTTTACTGGTGTTCACATGCATGAGAGCCCTTCTCATATTGTGCTCCATCACAGAGAGTGTGAGCTATTGCCAAACCTAAGCAAGAATACAGTATACAGAATCATCAATGCATGGAGCGCAAATTAATTTCCCCTTTGGTAGATACTGTACTACTTCAGGAATAACATGAATATGATTATAGCCCACAAAGGAATAGCCTATACAGAAGAAATAGATGCAGCCTCTGTTGCTCATTCCACTTTAACTATTTAAGTTTTTTACTGGTCCATAAAGCATAAAATATCAGGGGTTATCAGGGTTAAGAACACATTTCCACACGTTCTTGAATCCGGCGGGGATCTTTCTTAGGGTTGTTCTTACGAAGTTCGTAAGAAGATGTTCAAGAAGACACTTAAGAAAATTTCCCAGAATGAGGTTCAGCCCTAAGAAAGAGTGTTCTTAAACCTCCAAAGTGTTCTTAGCTGCGCTCCTCCAATGAGGAATGCCACTGATTAAATTGAAGGCGTGTTCTCGTACACCTGATTTTCCATACAGAAACGCCCAGCCAGCTCCTTATGAGGGCATGCAAACATAGGACCGTGTGCACACAGAAGGTTTTATTTGTCACATGCAACATCATACCAGTAAGATGAGCAGTGGAATGTTTCTCCACTCTCTTACAATGTGCACACTAAGCAAGGTAAAAAAATTCAACCAACAATAAGAAAATAACAACAGAGAACAAGACGGTATATTTACTAGTGTGACCAAACGTCCTCTTTTACCTGGACATGTGCTCTTTTTCGGTCCTAAAACATCTGTCTGTCTGTTTTTTATTAATTCCTTAAAAATCAATTTTAATATCGTTTTTCGTTCCATAAGTGTAATGTTACGCATCAACTATTTAAAATGTTGTGCCGCCGCACTGGCATTACGCACCAGTTTGTATTAAACTATTCTGTAATTCCATTGATTGTTGTTCAGTTAGATCTAGTTTGGCTCATTTTCAGAAAAATCCGTTGAGACATGCTTGTATGCTGTATAAATAAATGAACTTTAATTTGTAATGCACGTTGCACTTAGTGAGTCTCTCCTTCGCACTGAGCGCTCACGTTGAATACAATGCCAAGTTGTTAATTGTCTGTTGAGTCACTTCTTTTAGTGCAATACAATTTCAAAGAAATGTCTTGCAAAGTGTTGTGGCTTGGGGACAGGTGGACCCAAACGCAGGACACGGACACTGGAGGTGAGGTAGAATGACAGAGTTTATTCTGAGGAATATGCAGAGCACAGAATGCAAGTCCGAAGTATGGAGTGAGGCCGGCTGGTGAGTAGATCGGCTGTCGAGGGAGGAGACAAAGGAGAGCTGGAACTGGCAGGTGGAACTGCAGGCAGATGTAATCCTGGAGCAGAGGAAATAACACCATGAGAAGGACGTCTCATTTGGAACATATAGTAACTAGTAACTGTTGCACCATGTACTACCATGTCACGGAAGTAACGAACTGGCGATGAGTGGGTGAAGGGCTGGGGTTGAAAATTAATACTGTGGCTGATGAACTTGATGACAGGTGTGTAGGCTGATGAGATGATTCCCTGCAGGTGAGCTGGAGACCAGGGCCACAGGAGGAAGCCACACAGACAACCAGAGAGACAAAAAGATACAGGAAACATAGGAGACACAAGGGAACACTCATGAGCACAGCTATGGCCGTGACAGTACCCCCCTACGGCAGTGGCGAAGATGCTCCTGGACTGACGTGCTCCTGGGTGGAAAACAGCATATACTCGATCCACGGCAGATGTGTGCTCCATGAGGATGGGTTCTTTTCTGCGACACATCGTAGTGCCGCTCCCAAATCCTGGTTGACCCGCTCCATCTGCCCGTCGGTGTGAGGATGATAACCAGAAGACAAACTCACCGAAGCTCCATGGCCCCGGCAGAAGGATCTCCAAACCTGGGAGATAGATTGTGGCCCTCGGTCTGATACGATATCCGTAGGAATCCCATGGAGGCGGAACACGTGCTGCGTTAGGAGGCTGGCCGATTTCAAATGCTGTGGGGAGCTTGGGAAGGGCCACAAAATGAACAGACTTTGAGAACCTATCCACAATGGTAAAAATGACTGTATTACCTTGTGAGGAAGGGAGATGATTATTATAGATTGTGTTTGTTTATGGTTCGAGATCAAAAGGAAGGGAGCCCAGTCACAAAGTCCACCGCAATATGCGACCATGGGCGGCCGGGGATGGGTAGGGGGCGGAGCAGACCAGCGGGTGGCTGGTGCGAGGATTTCCTCCGAGCGCACACTGCAGGCCCGAGTATCACTCCCCATTGTGGGCCACCAGAAATGCCTCCTCAGGAGAGATAACGTGCGACTCATTCCTGGATGGCAGGCGAACCGGGAAGTGTGTCCCTATTGCAGCACCTGTGAACGAACAGATTTAGGCACAAACAGACGATTAGTAGGACCATTACCTGGATCTGGATCTGTGCGTAATGCCTCCCGAACCTTCACTTCCACTTCCCATGTCACTGCTGCCACTACACATGTCGAGGGAAGGATAGTGTTAGGGCTGGCAGGTATCCCCTCAGAAGTATATAGACGGGAGAGAGTTTCTGGTTTCAGGTTCTTGTCAGGTATGTCAGGGCAAAATTAAACCGGCCAAAGAACAATGCCCACTGGGCTTGACGTGCGTTGAGGCGCTTAGCGTTCTGTATGTATACCAAGTTCCTATGATCCGTCCATACTATGAACGGATGCTCTGAGCCCTCCAGCCAGTGTCTCCATTCCTCCAAGGCTAGCTTGACTGTGAGCAGCTCTCGATTGCCCACGTCGTAATTCCTCTCCGCCGGAGACAGACGGCGAGAGAAAAACGCACATGGATGTAATTTCTGGTCATTGGCAGAGCATTGAGACAATACTGCCCCCACCCCAGAGTCCGAGGCATCAACCTCCACCACAAACTGTAGTGCCGGGTCAGGATGGGCTACAACCGGAGCGGAGGTAAACCGTCTCTTCAATCAATCAATCAATCTTTATTTATATAGCCCTTTTATACAAGCATGTCTCAAAGGGCTTTACATTGCATGCATCAAATACATAGTACATCATACCATACACCACACTACACACAAACACATATATTTGCATGTCTTTGACTGTGGGAGGAAACCGGAGCACCCGGAGGAAACCCACGCGAACACGGGGAGAACATGCAAACTCCACACAGAAAGGGCCAGGTGAGATTTGAACCCAGGACCTTTTTGCTGTGAGGCGACAGTGCAAACCACTGCGCCACCGTGCCGCCCGGTAAAAGCAGCGTGAGCCTCCGGAGTCCACCTGAACGAAACAGAAGGGTAAGTGAGGTAAGTGTGAAGCCCCGCCACCCGACTGTAGTCTCAGATGAACCTGCAGTAAAAGTTTGCAAACCCTAGGAACCGCTGGAGCTCCTTCACTGAATTGGGTCTGGGCCACTCCACCACTGCCTGTGTCTTCACCGGATCCGTCTTCACCTGTCCTCTCTCAATAATGAATCCCAGAAAGTCTACAGAGTTGACATGGAACTCACACTTCTCAGCAACAGTTTATTTTCTAGCAATCTCTGCAATACCTGTCGTACGTGGACCACATGCTCCTCCAGGCTCCGGGAGAAGATAAGAATGTCGTCCAGGTATACAAACACTGACCTGTTGAGGAGATCCCGGACTTTCATGCTCATTTGATGAGCAATCGGAAACTACTGTGAAAGATCAGCTCTTCAGACAAATGTGGACGGGCAGACAAGAATCTCCTTTTCTTTTTGTTAAATTAACATTTGTTTTTGAGGCTATAATTATATTATTTATATTATTATTACATACTATTAGATATAAGTTGAGTCTAAGACTTAGAGAGATATGTTGTTACATAGCTGCATTTTCTATTCATGTTGTACAGAAGATGCATACATGAAATAAATACATAACAATTACAAAACTTCTTTGAGTATCTTTGAGACAGGCCGAGTGTCCACTTTTTCGGGAAGCCAAATATGGTCAGCCTAATTAATAGAGTTTAGTGCTTATTTATTTATTCACTGCCATTTGCAGTGTTCGTGTAGTGCTTTTATTTATTTCGTAACGATGCCTCGTAGAATCATATATAGACTATAAATGTGAAACGTAATTGTAAATTATACAAATATTTTCATATTTATTATTATTATTTACATTTGAGGATGTCTGTAGAATTGATGTGAACGCAATCAACAATGATTTCTCACAAATTCAACCCTTAAGAATACGGCGCACTCCAATCTGGCCGATTTACGACTGCTTTTCCGCAGTCTTCATTCCTGTTCTTAGCTAAGAATGAATTTCAGATAAGAAACCATTCATGAATGCCAGAATTGTCCCGGAAACTTCGTAAGTGGACTTAAGAAGACATTTCTTCTTATCCTTTATGTTCTTATCTTTTGCATAAATGCGTTCCAGAATTAGGTCAATTTTTTGAAGAAAAGCTAAATGTAAAGGTCATGAACCAGGTTGAAACCCACATCACCACAAACACATGGCATGCACACACAGTCTTCCAAGCCCACATTTGGATGATTTACAGATTGAACGTTAAAAATGTCACCCCACTAGCCAATAGAACATGAAAAAAAGGGTCTTCTACTAGCTAACAAGCTAAACACTAGCTTTCCATATGAATAATAAGAATATGAAAAACCATAACCGTGGCTCTAATAGCAACAGCATCGGAAACATGCATTATTCATAAGGTGAGTGGTGTGTGTGAGTGTGCGTACATGCACGTTATGGTCTATATATGTGTTATCTCCTCCCCTCTTCTATTTTCTCATTTAGCAGATGGGTGAGAAACAATAATTTAAGTTTAAAAAGTGGTACTGTTTTTTGCCAACACTTTCCTTTACTCATATGATCTGTTCCCTGTGAAATGGACTGTTGGCATGGAGAGAGAAATAGAGGGAGAGAGAGAAACAAACAAGCTGTTTTTGGTTGAAGGCGCAGCAGTCGTGATGATAGAACGTGGGCCAATGTTGACTCATCTTGGGAATGAAAGACTCCTCTGACTTTGCAGAGGAATTAGAAGTTAGACAATCATGTTCAAACACACACATGCATCCATACAGACAAATAAAGCGTACTGACTCAATCCGCTCTCTTCCTTCTGCCACTTTCTCCTCTCTCTCGCTCTTCTCTAGTTTTTGTTCTCCATTCTCTTGCTGCATGTTCCACTTTCAAAGTAATATGATACTTTGCAACATATTGGGAAGATTTCAAATAGTTTTGGCAGGGGAACTTTGAGTACTCAAACGACTATATCAAGTTGTGTTTTTATTTTCCGACTAGAAAGAAACTTGATACTAGGGGTGTTAACGATTAGTCGTTGATCAATTAATAATCGTTAATGATTTGGTTGATGAACATTTCAAACGTAACGATCAAATGGAACTATTTCCGGTCATCTTAATTGTGTCAAGCGGAGCTGTTGGTGAAATGCAATCATTAAGTTAAAAGGAAAGGAAACATGTTTCCACAGAAGAAGACTCACTGGACCATGAAGAGGGAAATTCAATTTAAACAGAAGAAGACTCACTCGACCATGAAGCGGGCCAAAAGGAGTGTCGTGTGGGAACATTTCACACTGAGGGGTGTTCACAGGCCGGTGCTGTGGCCCAGGAAGCCCCGTCTCAGCCTGTGAGAAGCGATGCTAATACCGATGCTATGCTACGACTCCTGCGCGACCACTAACTTACTTCACCCGCACCAACGACACAGAAACAGAAGTGGACAACTTTCTGAAGGACATTCCACCACCGCTAAATATCAGTCCCACAGATTGGAGGAAAGTCAACGGAGGAAGATTCCCGAGGCAGGCAAAGTTAGCGCGAAGCTACTTATGCTGCCTCCTTTCGGAACGTGTATTTTCAGCAACTGGACTCACTGTAAACCGACACGACTCACCCTGATCATGTAAATATGTTTGTATTCTTAAATAAAAATCAACAGGCTTGGATAGTTACTGCACTTATGTAGTTTAAGTTTGAAACTGAGGCATGAACCGTCATAGTTTGTTGCAGCTTTCTCATTTCAATAGGGAATTTATTATAGCTTTGTTTTCAAAAACGTTATTTATCTTTATTGATCTATTTCGTAATCATTTAGCAAATGTACATTTCTAATTAAGGCTCATCTTATTTTTGGTAACGTTATATGTCATAGACGAACGTGTTAGTCACTGATTCGCCTCGGAAGAGTGAGCGACATTTCCCGAGCCTTATTAAAATATCATACTTAAACAAAACAGAGTTCATAATTATGTTTGTGTTATGCCATGAAACAGGTGTATTTATCTAATGTTTCAATAAAGCTTTGATTGAGAAAAACATATGCATTTTGTATTTTTTAATAAGCATAACTCATTAGCAATTTTTAGCTGTATCGTTATCGATTGATCGATTAGTCGTTCATTAACTTTGGCGACTATCGATCAAGGAAATTCCCTAGAATTTGCAACCCTACATGACACCACCACTTTAATGCCAGAACTTGATTATGGTGATGTTTTATATTCTTCCAACATCTCTGTGTCTTTACTTGACTGACTGTAAAGGTGTTACTTATCATCGTACCTTGTATGCTCGGTGCTATAGTGTTATTGGTTGTGTTTGCCTGGTTGTTCTCTAGCTCGTTTGCTTAGCTAGTTGCAAAATAAATATCAATGTAGTAAAGGTCTTGAATAATGAGTAGTTGAATCAGTGTTTTTTCCCCCAATACATTATAAATATAATATATTATACAGATATTATTATTATTATTATTACCTTATTTTTGGAAGCACGTAATCTATAGAAACGTGTAATAACAAATTTTGAATGCTTTGTCCTCTTTTTTTTAATTAGCTACTTTTTATTTTTCCCCTAGTAATTTTTTACAGCAGTAAATTTACTTACAAAAATACAATTTCTGCAAAGTAACAGTGCTTGTACTTGAGTAGGATATTTTGTTACTCACCCATGTCTATTGACCCATGGCTACTGAAAGACAGTGAAACTCTATTTAATTTATTTTTCTTTCATGATATAAAAAGAAGATAGTACTTCATATATATATAAATAGCATTTCAGTGAAATAAATATTAAGATGAGACCTGGGTCAAATAGCATTTGAAAAGCAAATGTTAGTATTTGTTGCAGTGGAGTGCCAGATCGGTGGGGTTTGCCATATTACAATTAGTATTACAATACTATCCTAATGTTGTAAATCCCACCCAACTGCTGCTCTAAGAAGTTTAAAACAAACACAAAATATTATTTGTACTATCAGTTAGGGAATTTATCAGACATTTTCAGACTCCTTCCCTCCAACCTTCCTTCTTCTCTCGTTCTTTTTCTATACGTCATTGAATGTACAGAATGGAAATGCCTTTCTATTGTTACAAGCTCATCCTTTTTTTCTATTCCAACATTCTGAAATTGGTATTTTCCTGTCTAATCTACTTTTCATAATTATGTTTAATAGTTAATATTGGAAATGCCTTTTCATGCCAGTCCTCTCTTTTGTAATTGTTCCCATCTAGTTACTATGCTGTTTTTGCTGTAATGAGATAGTGATGATGAGCCCCATTTATCAAGTCAAACTGACAGTTTTGTACTGCAAGCATTTTTTATCTATACAATTAAAACAATTTCAGCAGCAAATGGGATAGGTATTAAGGCTTCAGATTTATGGGGGATGCATATATGCATCAAATTATATGTTTCAGCCTCTTGCAACAGTTTACACATCTGGAAATCATGATGATGAATGTGACAACCTGATTGGGATATGCATGCAAAGCAAAGCAAAGCAGGTATGCCATCATGTTCTGTTGAAAATGTAATAACTGCTGGGATAACAAACTATTTATTGAATACACACCTACAGTATATATCATAACACCCTGGTGAAAGCAATACAGCACAAACATATCCATCTAAACATGATCATTTTGTCTGATAATGAGTTTTAAAATCAAATTCTTCTTAAAATAATTGATCAAATATGCCGGTGGAGTTAAGAATTTCACTTGTTTCCAATACAAATCAACAATAATTTTCTTGAATCAAGAGTCAATCAATTTTCTTGATACTAGTGCAGTGATCTGCCTTATTCTGCCTTGTTTCAAGGTATTGACACATTCTTGAAACAGGTCAAACTGTTGGAAGATTTTATTACTTATTTTAGGAAAACCAAGAATTTAAAACCCAATATTAGACGCAATGACTTGCTAAGATAGATATTATAGAGCATCATCATCATCAACTTTCAGACCTGATTTTGGAGGATGTAAAATATTCATAGCATCCCAACAGGTAATCAGCCATAATCAGGTTCTACCCACACACACACAGGTTAACAGCTGGTGAACACAGGGCTGTTAAATAATGCAGGGCGGTACACATGTTCTCTCCCCCCCTCGCCTCTCCTGCAGCCGTATGGGGAGGTGTGATGGCCAAAAAGCACATCCGTGACTTATTGATGCCATGGAAAATGATGTTGAATGATAAATGATGGGGATAAATAATGAACTTGTGCTCATTACGAAGAGGACAATTGTAAATGGTGGATCATCTGTGTGTGTGAAAGTGTGTGTTTGTTTCGGTGTGTTCATTAAGACTTGAGTTTGTATCACAGTTTTCGACAATCTGATGTAAGTCATAAACTGCAGTATAGTTCACTGAGGACTTCAGGTCTTTCTCTCTCTCTTTCTATGTCTCCCTCTCTCTCTCTCTCTCTCTCTCTCTCTCTCTCTATCTCTCTCGCTTTGCATGCTGGGAGTCGGGTGTGTGAACGTGTGTGTTTGCTGAAAGCTTATGCTGCTTTCCTGCATTTTCCTGGTTTAAATTTGAATATTTCTGTTTATGATCTAGTTCAGTTGTAGTTGTTTCTGTGTTTCTTTGTTTCTTGTCTGTGTGATTAGTAGCATCGTTTTTGTTATTGGTTTGATTTGGTTTCCCAAAAAGCTTTTTTCCCCAAATGCTGAAGTGAGGGCTTTGGCATTTTGGTAAAAACAGTGGCCTTGGGATGTAAAAGTGAGAAGCTTAAACATGGCTAGTGTGGTGGAAAAGATACTTCATTCTTGACAAAACGTTAAAGACTACAGAGTTCAGGAGGCTGTTCACAAGTTTATTTACGGTCTGCAGAACGGATCTCTCTGAGCAAAATGAACCCAGTGAGACCCTGATCTTCTCCCAACATACACCATATATAGGATGAGATCAAACAGCCATCTGGTCAATCACAAACAACAGGAAGAGACAGCAATAGCACTCCTGACCCCCTGACCGAAGTTTATTGGTCTAAACAGGAGAAAACTTTATCCATCTTCATCCTCCCTGTGATAAAAACCAGCCCTCTCTTATCTCATTCCTAGATCTCAGACCCTTTCAACGTTCATAAAACCCCTCGGTTCCTGTTAGAAAACTGTGAACTATTTAACAACTATTTAACATAGGTTTTTTCCATCACACTAGGAACCTGTATGAGTGCACCATCTCTACCTCCATCCCCCGGATGGTGACGGGGTTGGGGGCTTCCTGCTCCTTTGAAAGTCCACCACCAGCTCCTTGGTCTTCCCAGTGTTGAGCTGGAGGTGGTTATCGCACCATCCTACAAAGCTCTCTACCAGG
>OMOT01087861.1:0-11009 GCA_900312575.1 Acanthochaenus luetkenii | reverse complement strand
GTCACTGAGAACTTCTTCACACTTCAGATGGGTCACATCATTATGAGTTGCAGGCCTGTATGTGCTCTTGGAGTGTTTATTTACTATATCTCACCCAGGGATGTAGTAAAAGAGGGTATAGGTAAACCCACAACACTCATATTCCCACCATTTTATCTACGGGATACAGTTTGACACCCTTTTTACTAACACCTAAAACGTTTTTAGGATGACATATCAGTATACACCATTCGAAGTACTATCAAACTAATGGAAGTTACACGAAAATAAGTGTCTTTTGAGGGGGAGAAGCCTCAATGAATGATTTCCTGACAATGTAATATTTGCTCGTAATGGTGGTTGTTTTCTTGCTGATCATCCCCAACTGGAGCTCATTTCGTTTATACACCTTTTTATTTACCCACTTTATCAGCGACGTCATATTCTTGGGGGCTATTGCGATATGATAAAGAAAGATACGACGAGGCTTCAATCAATCGTTTATTGGGTATTGTGTGCACTCTCACCTGAACGATGTGTCGGGGTCGGACGGACAGCGTGGGGAAGTTTCCACGGCCGTGGATGGGGACGCTCTCTCCCAGGATGGAGTCCAGACGCCGCACCTGATCCCAAGACAGCACACTGACCCGCCGACTCTGCTCCGACGCATCACCGGAGGACATGACGATGGGACTCGAATGGCTGTCCGAGATGTGGATGTGATATGGACAGCAGCGCAGCGCAATTCCCCCAGAAGAGCCGGTGCCGTTAGGATAACCTCTCTCTCTGTCTGTCTGTCTGTCTGTCTGTCTCTGTCTCTGTCTCACACACACACACACACACACACACTCTCTCTCTCGCTCTCTTTCGCTCCCTCTCTCTCCGTGACAACTTTCTGAATCTTACAAGCCCCCCAAAATAAAATCAAGTGGTATGAAAGTTTTGATGAATGTCGGACATTGCCAAGAAAACATCCAGTCCTCCTCTCTGTCTCTCTGTCTGTCTCTCTCTCTCTCTCTCTCTCTCTCTCTCTCTTCAGATTAGAGTCGTTTCTAGTCCCGCACACTGGGGTTTTACCGATTTGGGATTAACATAAGAGTCCCTATTGGCTGGGCAGGGAGATTTAGGAACGCTCCATCATACAGAAGACTGCAATCAGCCTAGACACACACCCACTTCCGATGCGTCAGATGCTGGCTTCACGTGCCGTCAGACATATGGGAATTACTAGTTTAAAAATAAATAAAAACCAGCCAGAAATGTATTTTGGAAGCCATATCTAGAAATTCACATCAGGAAGCAATCAGGATCGATGTTCTCTCTACACTGATAGTTTGGTGACCTGTGACTAATAATGTATCATGTTTACCATATAATAATATCTTGTCAGTCATCCTCCTCTTTGTCCATAGAAATGTTGGCGCATACGTTTGGGAAAGTCAAAAGTTTCTAAAGCTATGTTTCCATCCAACCATCAAGAGAATTGTAAGCAATCTTTTGAAATGGAGCAAAAAAACTACAACTAAATCCACAGGAAAAATTGAAAGATTCTTTCAAGAATTGATTAGTATTGGGTATTAGTGTCAGCTAATGGTGGCCCTATTTTGTGCTTTCATCTGAAGACAAAACCAAAGAAATGCACTCATTATATTCTAATGTACCAATTAATGGCAATACAACCACAACAGAATCTTATACATGGGAGACAGTGCTACGACATTTCTGGAAGGTCGTCATTATTTATTCCACAAATGTGTTTCTATCACTATTTATTGCACAATCTCTTTACTGACAAAAAACCTTTCCACCTCAAGCAAATGTATTTGTATTCGAGACATCATAATGGGTGTTGATGGGTATTGATGTGTTGATTTTTAAATGCGCCACCATCTGCCAAACAAACTTGTTCACCCATAACAACTAATGGTTAGCAGTTTGATTGGTGGTTGGTCATGTTTATCACATGTCATCTATTAATGACTCAGCTCCCCATGAGACAGTTTTGTCACTCAACAGTGAATTGACAGCTGGTATAGTTGATGCCAAAAAGCACCTGCCTGCGTGCTAAAAATAACAGTAAACTATAGCTTGGGACAAGAACGTCTATCCTGTTTCTCATACACTCCCCTTGAGAATATGTAAAATATTCCAGATCAGAAAGCATATAGCTAACTGCACATATTAAGCTATAAGTCACCTAGATCCAATAACAGTCACTTCAAACAACTTTAGTTCAATTGTATCTGTTTTAATCTTGTTGATATTGAACCAAACAAATGTGTTTATTCTATTTTATTTATTTTAAACATTTCCTTGTAATTGTCTTTATTTGGATACGATCAACTACAATCAGAGGGTCAGTGTTAATTTTTTGGAGTGCAGAAATAACTACTTTTTGTACGTTTTAAACATGAAAAGGTCCTGGCTAGGATTTTGATTCCAGATCAACAAAAATATACCCAGAAATGCTCATAAACAATATACCATCCGCTTTTGAAGTCATTTTCCATAGTTTCACTACTTTGGCTTTGTAGGGCAGCATGTATCTGATGCTCAGATGGCATTCAATTATAATGGATATAGATTGTGCACTTCAACAGTTTCATTATAAAATGTGTCTGCCTGCCTGAAAAAGCCAAACACGTCTGTCTTATGCACCTTCATTGGGTGGAGGGAGAGAAAAGGTCTGCTTTTCAGTCAGGTTTGTTCTTCTTTTCCACTTCTGAGTACAGTCGCTCTCCACCCTATATGGAAAGAATGTATTCATAGGTGTGTTAACTTCTCTAGCACACTAATCGCACATAGGCACGCATGCAGACACACACATACATAGGATCACAGTGTTGACAGGTTAAACAGTGAGAGTCTTTGGTTCAAAGTCAGGAATGCAGGTTTTGCAACACGTGTGAGCTAAGACGGTCGTCTTATCTTGTCAAACTAGGGCTATTTTTGGTTATTACAAACTAGATGTGCAATCAGATTACCAATACATCTAGATTCAGATAGGCAAATACCATCTCCCACTATACTGCTAATCATAATTTAGCCTATACTAACTAATTACCATCATATGGCGTCCGCGACCCGAATGTAACAATCATTTAACCCACAGTTTTATCAGAAAGGCTGTCAACACGTTGATGGGTTTCTCATTCAAATATGGTGGGTGCTTGCATAAATGGTCTGCTAGAAGAATAGGTTAATGCGGTGTTGAAGAAAAATGGACGTCTCATTCAACTGAGAGGGCCTCTGAGTGTTATGTCAGCCTTTCCTGAAGCCCTCATCTGAGTCAGTCAACTCACTCCCTGCTATTTACATTCACCACATCTCTTACATAACAGCCCAACTCTGTATTTACGTCAGCATGGAATCTCTATCAGACAGCTCTACTGATATGATGACCCTAGTAAATAAAACATTTACACTGGCTGATATGGGAAACATGTGTGCTGCTACTGCAAGCGTGACCTGTTACCCCCTCCACTTTGTGGCTCTAAAGCAGCACTAAATCAGCTTCATGTCATCACATTGTGGGGAGAAAATATGGCTGTATTACTCCAAGCAGAACTGGAATCAATGCAGCCTCTAAACAAATCTCATTGATCCCGTTCATTTATGAAGAATGTCTTATTTCTCTGAAATACAGCAACCGTTAACTTTGTCCTTTAAGGACTACACCGTACCAAAATCATCTCTGGTAGATAGCTCTGTCCGGTGTGCATGCTTACGCTTTAGCATACACCATAGGCGATTAGCATTATCCAAAGTATGAAGTTGAAATTGGTTTTTATTCTATGGCCTGTAGATTTATAACTTCTGAAAACAAAATAATATTCTTCATCATTAGTGAAGTCCATGACTCAACAGCATAAAAAGCTTTAGCTGTCTGGCTAATTTTATATCGCAGGAAGAGAGATCTTCTGTCATTGAAAGTGCTTTATTTTGGTCTAATTCTATATCTACTTACCAGTCCACTAAACAAGCCTGGCAGGTTTAGATAAATATCTTTATAATTAACTAACCATCCAAAATCACTATTGTGAAAAGACAGCCAGCGGTTCTAGTGTAGTCACGCTCGTCAAATCTGCCAGAGGTAATTTAAAACCAAAGGCAATCCCTTATTTTGTCATTAATTCCTGCCTAACTACATATTTCTCAGATTGCAGACAGTACCAACTAGACACTCAGAGCCTTTCCATTATTTAACTACTTCGGATTCCAATTACATTTAATGGAGAATGTGCATTATCTTGCTTGACTTCTACTGTGCTACTCCAACTAAACTGCAACAACCCTTACAAAAATGAATTGTTTGCGGGTAAATTTGCCGCAAACTAAATAGTTTGCATTACGTATGCATTAAACTACAAGAGGCCATACTTTACAGTGATTTTAGAACAGCTAAAAGGCATTGTTAGGCACAACGTGAAGCAAATGCTTTCATAAAATGGTTAGAACACACAAAACAATATACTGACACAAATGTTTCTTTAATTAAATTCTTATTCTTTAAATTAAATGTAATTTTTCCTTCAGGAATATAGTTATTCAATAAACGAATGGTTGCTAGTCACTTTACAGTACAAAGTAAAAACAAACAAACACAAAGAATAAGAAAAACTTATAAAAGTTGTATCAACAACATAACATTCCAAAGAGTCTGACACAATACAGAGCAGATCTGACAATAGGACAAATTAATAAAATAGTAAAATTATAAAAGCCAGGCTACACTCACTTTCATGGAGAATTAGGTGGTCGACTGTATTAAAGGCAGAAGTCAGATCCAGTTCAGTAGCCCTAGACTACATTTCAAAATGCTGGTTTCAATTTGTACATTAATGACAGTGCAGGACAGCAAGACTTTATGTGTTGGAGATTACCAAGACAAACACCACCACAGTAAATACAAGGCTCTAGTCATAACGACAAGGTACAGCAAAACACACACACAGTCATTCTGACCAAAGCCGCGGATGATGTATTAATCTGCCTCTGATGTACTAGGTGGTTCACACACAAAGATGTCATTGCTACTCGGTATGTCAACGCAAACACAAATACAGAGTAACGTGTTGACATCAACAATAATGATGGCTGATGATGGCTTCAAAACATGGACATGTGGAATTGAGAGGTTTGAGAAGCGCGCGACTACCGCCTTTTCCTCTTGATTCCATGCACGGGCTCTTCCTTGGTCTCGTCACCCGAAAAGTCCATTGACAGAGCCGGCAGCCACACCGCAGCAGCACCAGAATCGTTGAGCGATTGAGATACATTGGCTAACTTAATTTTAACGTTAAGTGAATGAGTAATATAACGTTACGACTATTATCACACTATCATATTTGCTAAATGTAATTTGGTAATGTTAGAACGTAAACTAGCTAGTTTAGTTAGCCAAGTACTGGCTTTGTATGGCAAGACTACATACTCAGCTACACTCTTGTTTAAATCCGGCAAGTAGGCCTAAATTGAATTTCTAGCCAGCTATTTAGAAGAATCGACCTCATGACATGCATGAACGCGCTTAAAGAGCGGCGTTCATTGAACGCGCTCATATTTCTGGTGAACGGTGAACGGATCATTTTGCAACTAATGAACATGAACGTGAGTGCCGCAAGTTTTCAAGTTCACGTTCATTTATTTATATCGCCCTTTATCACAAGCATGTCTGTCTCAAAGGACTTTACAGAAAATGAGCCAAACTAGATCTAACTGAACATCAATCAATGGAATTACAGAATAGTATAAGACAAACACGGAAACAGAACCAAGCACAACAAAATAAAAAATGTAAAACCATATCAAGCCCAACTATTCTACAAGGTCTAAACTACCCGGCACCACCAGCCTTAGACCCTCAATGCATGCAAGGAAAAACGTATTAGGTTAAAAAAAAAACTTGTGTGGGCCAGGACGCACGACTTACGGCACCCGAGGATTTACAGTAACCTGCATGCCAGCATGGCTAGTGAAACCAGCTGGAATTCAAACAACGCAGCTACCAGTCCTGCTGAGTTCATATGAATATTTGAAGGACTTTTATGAACAAATCTGTAGATTCCAATGGGGGAAAAAATCATTTTATTCAAATCCTGACAGCAGGTCTGAAGAAACAAGAGCGAACGTCAGCGACGTCATCTTTCAGCTATATAATGAAGCCAGTGGTGGAGCCACCAGCTCGCTTGGAAACATTAATCTATTATGTTTTTGACCTGCTGCATCATTTGGTTCAGTCCAAATAAAATGTCCATTTAATCTACAGTAAACCTTTACTGCACCTCTTTTTCACTTTCTGCATAATATGACACATTGTTTAAGTGGTAAAACATACATAGTTTTTTCTTGGCTTTTAAAAGTAATCTAGATTCTATAATAGTATACAGTAATTCCTTTAGTTTGGGAAGTGGGCAGGGCAATGAGTGGGGTCGGTGGGAGGATGGGTAGGAGGAGGTTTTACTGAAAATGAATGGCATTTAAAAAAGAAAGAAAAACGGAAGATATGAACTAGTTCATTTTTTGGGACTGTGAAGTTAGTTCAAAATTCAAAACTATGAACGTGAACTAGTTCATTTTAATCTGTGTGAACTGAACTTTGAGCTAGCTCTTGTGAAGTGTGAACTTGCACAACACTGCATACACCCATGATTCCAAGATAATACAAATGTATGTGGGTCCAGATAGTTAACTATGGTTGTAACTAACAACCATATATTTTCATAGTATTTTCATGTACATACCATACTTCTCCCCCTCCCCCACAATGTTCAACATAGGGTCACCAGAGGGAAGTCTGCATATGCTTGCCCACAAGTTGGACTGTGCAAGGAAGGCAATTTTCTACAAAAAGGTCAAGGTCCAAGAGGTCTTCGTCACTAGCAGATGAAGGTAGGTAATGCAGATAGGCATAGTAAAATAATTGCAATTCCAATTATTATTCATACCGTGGACAATTGATAATACAAAATTAAATGCAAAGTCAGTAAATTTTCGACATCTTCAACAATCTTCTCTTATCTTTAGAAGAACCGCCATTGACGTCACAAACCTCCTCATGTGCAACAGTTCTACAAAGATCAGGTAATGTAACATTTAATCTCTGTGTGTGTGTGTGTCATGAACAAATAATTTGCATTGTCCTCTCTCCCAAGGGGTATTTGGGGGAATGCTTAAAAAAAAGTTTAGGTTTATAACTATGAGGTAGCTCCACAGACCCAGATTAAGCCTGGAGATTACTCAATGTTAGCTGTTGCTTTGCAACAATGTAAATGTTGAATGTTTACAATTTTATGAATGGCGGAATGATATGGAACGCTGTGATAAGATTGCCATGCATTACGATAAATACTTATCCAATCCATACTATAGTCAATAATAATAATAATAATAAACAATTCAGGTGATCCCTACTAATCTGCTTTATCCATCTCTATCATCATTTAAGATTTATGTAATTGATGTTGGTATATATTTATCATCGTATAAGACCAAACTCTGAGTTGTATATGATAAGAAATGTTATAAATTAATTTGACAAATTTGCTGCAAACTCAGTAGAAGCTCAGTAGAACATCATAAAAATGTTCACCACAAGTTTGCCAGAATTGTTTGCCAGAGGTTCACCACAAGTTTGCCAGAAAACTAATTTGCATGTGAAAATATGAGCTTGCCGCAAATGTCCGGCAATGTTCGCCAAAAGTTTGCCAGAGGTGTTTGCCAGAAGCCTGCATTTTGGTAAGGGAACTCAGATGCACTTGGAAATATGATCAAAGGTCTGGTTACCAAATATGATAATTTCAATAGGATGCATTACTCGTCAGCTAGTGATGGGCAAAACAGTTCATTTCAGTGACTCGAATCACTAGAATCAGTTCATTCAAAAATATTTGTTCAAAATATTTGTTCACCGAATCGGTCAGTGCTTTGTCGGAGCTCCAACTGCATACTGCGTAGTCCGACTCACTCAGTGAACTGAAACGGCCAAATGGTTCATGCGGAAGTAACCCTAACCCTAAATATGCACTCCTGCCTGCACCGGGCCAGCCTAACATTTTAAGTTTGTTTATCTGGAAGTCTGTTAAAACAACAGGGAACTTGAAGGTGTGCATTTATGTTCATTCATGTAGCTTTGTAAGTTTAAGTCATGTGCTAACACCCGGCTCCATTAGTTGTCAGCTCAGAGAAAATAGACCCATGTGAGTGTATCATATTGCTGCGAATGTATGCTGTGAACGAATGACTTGAATCACTCGGGGATTCACAGTGAACGAATCACGACACGTTCGCTCATAGAAGTCCACTCTGCACGCTCGCTGCCTCTCTTGGCACCAGCCCGCTTGGCGCCCTCGGTTCAGTTGATCTCAACAGAACTGAGAAATTAACGGATCTTTTCAGTAAGTGATTCAGTTCAGTTCATTCACCCAAAAGATTCGGTCTTTTGAACGAATTGTTTGCGAACTACAATATTGTCCAGTGTTGTGCAAGTTCACACTTCACAAGAGCTAGCTGGAAATGTTATTTAGCCTGCATGAACCAAATTATTCAGCAGTTCAAAAACATAAAATATTCATATGCTTCCAAGCGAGCTGCTGGTTCCACCACTGGCTTCATTACAGTCGCTAGCTGAAAGATGACGTCGCTGATGTTCGCACTCGTTTCTTCAGACCTGGCGTCAGAATTTGCTAAAAAAAGTGTTTCCGTTGGAATCTGAACTGATTTGTTCATAAAAGTCCTTCAAATATTCATAAGAACTGGCTTCAGCAGGACAGGTAGCTGCATTGTTTGAATTCCAGCCAGTTTCACTAGCCATGCTGGCATGCCGGTTGCCATAAATCCTCGGGGTGCCGTAAGCAGTGCGAGAGTTAACGGTGCTCACGTTCACGTTCATTTGTTGCAAAACGATACGTTCAGTTAATCGTTCACCAGAAATATGAGCGCATTCAATGAACGCTGCTCTTTTAGCGCATTCATGCACAACACTGCTATTGTCAGCAGTGTGTCCAGTGAATCCAATGGTATACAGGGGAATATGCCAGGCTTTGCACTGCACTCATTTTAACTCTCAAGTGTTGAGCAAATACCATTACAAAAACGTGCAAATTTTGAGCAAATTGTAGAAAATTTCACTTTTGTTTTTACTGATCACTGATAATCTTACAATCTCCTCTTTCTTATAATAGCAAAAGCATCACAACAATCCTTAGACAACAAGTGGTGATATGTCCTGCCTTAGGTTGCCTTCCTCTCTGGGAAAGTCTTACCCGTCTTTGGATCAAACACCGTTCCACTGGAGCCACGATGTGGCCTCATCAGGCTGCAATGTGCGAGTTGGGGATACTCATCATAATTCCTCATCTAGGTATTAAAATAGTTAATGACAGGAAGCTAGACCAACCAAGATAAGAGACTGGGAACCATTCATGTCAACAGACATCTTAATGTTATCACTTAATAGACCCTGCTGCTTCAGACACAGTACCACAGATCAAAGTGGAATAAATGACATTACGTAAAACATGACATTGAATCCAATGAAGGAGTTACAAAATCTTCAGCAATTGAACAATCACAAAACAATGTACCTGCGTGCAATGTATTCTGCTTGATGCACTATTAAAGCTGCAAGCAGTATTTCTGGGGGCCAAACAATTAGAATTTTGTGAAAAACACTCAAATCCCTACTCCTCCTAGGAATTTTTAGCAATCTGCACGACAATTGTTACACATACTCTTTGGACCAATATCAAAAAAGTGTGCACATCAAAAAACAAATAACCTACGAGCCAATGAAATCGCGATGGCCGTGGCTTTTCACCAAAATGCTTATATCGACAGCTGTTATATCGACAATGTAATTTAGTGATTTCCTTTCCAATTAGTTAGATGTGCAGGAAGGTATTACAAAAACACAGACACCAAAACATTGCTCATAGAGTCCCATTCATTTTAATGGTCATTTGTAAACTTATTACAAATGCTAAATGTCCCTGGAGAGAATCTGAAGATTACTGGCCACATGGGTGTGCTATACCATGTTAAATGGTTTAAATGTGGCAATGGAATGCTTGCCCCCTGTAATTGAATATGCTTGAATAGGCCTTTAGAGAAAAAGCGTACATCTTTCTGTGTGGAGTTTGCATGTTCTCCCCGTGTTCGCGTGGGTTTCCTCCGGGTGCTCCGGTTTCCTCCCACAGTCAAAGACGTGCAAATATATGTGTTTGTGTGTAGTGTACTACATGATGTGATGTACTCTGTATATGATGCATGCAATGTAAAGCCCTTTGAGACATACTTGTATAAAACGGCTATATAAATAAAGATTGAATGATTGATCATCAGAGCTAACGTGATTAATTATTATTATTATTATTATTTGTACTTCAATGTTTACTTGGCAGAACATGGTTTGAATTGTTCCAAAAGGTATCAATTACATGGTCAGAGGCAATTGTATCTTCTTCATTGCTTTCTGGTGCACAATGTTCTCAAACACATTCAAGCTTTACCTACTGGAGTTTTCAACAAACAATGTTGAGCACATAGGTGTGTTGGTGTTGTACAGGAATACAGCCACTTCCTTGCAGACATTTAGTTGTTGGTAAGGCTCATGGGCATCAGAGACAACAATACAAAATACATTTATCAGAAAAACACCCCATCTGTAACAGGAAGGAAGCATCTACGTCTACAATGTAAGTTATTGTTTAATCTAAAACCAAAGAGGACAGGGAGAGGGTAATGATTCTCCTTGGCACAAAAGAAGAGGATAGGATTCCATGACTAAACTTTTCCACGCGTTCACTTTCAACGTTGATCTGAATCACAGCTCCCAGTTAAACATTCTCACCCTCCTGTGTGAGCATTTGTTTAAAGTAGTGTGAGGGGACCACTTGGTATCACTTTACTTGAAGTGCAGTGTGATACATTACAAGCAGATTATAAGGCCAGATAAAGGCTTCATACAATGTAATCATCAAACAAACATCACCAGATATTCTTCTCCATTGCTGCCTGAGGAAGAGTACCAA
>OMOT01087860.1:0-10057 GCA_900312575.1 Acanthochaenus luetkenii | reverse complement strand
TCAAAACTTTATTTGTTCACAATATCACACATGTGCGGACGGATTGACTGATTCATTCATTTATTAATCCGTTATTGTTGCGTCATACAGCCGTCAGATGAGAACACGTACTGTGTATATAACATATAACACTTCAGTCTATTTAAGGCCACGTCGTGACGTCAGACGTCGTAGGATCTATTGTCTTGTGTTCATTTACTAAACAAATCGGCTCTTCAGATCCGCGAGCCGACTCTTTGGCTCGTTCGCGAACGACACACCACTACTGTGGACATCGTCACTGTCTCTGTCCACTCCACTGTCTGTCCCGGCACCTGTTCTCCACTCAGCCGTCCTGGTGGAGGATCCCTCTTTGACTCCGCCCACTCAAGGTTTCTAACATGTTTCACCTAATAAGGTTCCTTGGAGCCTCGAGGGTCTAAGTCTGGTGGTGCTGCTGGTTTAGACCTTGTAGAACAGGAAGACTTGGTACAAATGATACTGTGTGTCTTTGTTCTGTCTCCCTGTTTGTCTTCTACTATTCTGTAATTCAACTGATTGATGTTCAGGTGGATCTACATTCTCTGTAAAGTCCTCTGGGACAAAGAGAACCCGTACATCCTTTAGGAACACTTGTGCCGCAGCGGTGGGTTCAAATGAACCGGACATTAGATGGGGTCCGGCGGGTCCAGCGGGTCCAGCGGGTCCGGCACCGAGACGTTTGGGTCAGTGCTGAGAAGCCTCTGGAACAGTTCAACCATCATGGGACACTCAAACTAAACGGTAGCGCTCGTCTGGATCCGATCAGAATGTCCCGTTAGAACCAGGTTCTAGAGGTTTGGGACGGGACACATCGGTCCCTTCCTCTCCTGGTGTGTTTCATGTATTCAGGTTGTGAAACATCAAGTTAAAGTTAATACTACACTCTGCAACACGTCACATGTTACAGCTACTTTAACACCATATTTAATATAACGCCACTGAATAGTTAAGTGTTGCTCCATGCAGCACTTTCAACTAAAACAACAATCACACGCAAATGTTATTACTTCTCTTATATTAACTATTTGTTCTCCATTTACATTTGTATTCATCGCTTCATTGTTCTTCATGATGCACTTTGACATCAAATTAGTTCGACCGCTCCATAAAGACACAATGTTATTATCGCTGAACATTTGACGCTTTTATTTGAAAGGCAATAGCACTTGATTTCCGGTCTCCCCTGCTGTCTGGCCATGTGACGTGCAGCGTCTCAGTGGGCGGGGTTGGACCAGAATGCCGTTCACCAGCCGTCGTCACTGAAGAGCCAAACTGGCAACATGTTTATCTGCGTCAAATTCATGTAACATGTTTTATGCTTCTTTTTTAAAACATGAAAATAGGTTGCGACGTCATCGGTGTCTGGTCCCGTCGAGTCATGCTAGTAACGTTTCTCTCCACCCCTCAAACACCACACAATGGTACACTCCTCTGGCTCCGCCTCTTCCCCCAATTCTGACCAATCAGAGAAAAACAACGTGGCGATGGAGCAGCCCGGAGCCGCTGTTGGTAGAAACAGGCTTCCCATTAAAAACACCGTTCACTTCCGGTGACAATGAATACGATTTTGAAACTGAACTTGAGACTTTGCTCCTTTTCAATGTAAAAGAAAATGGAAGCGAGTGATTTAATCTGGTTTTCAGGTTATGTTTCTCAAAACATGTGAAACTGCATGTTGCCAAACTAGTCACGTTGATCTTAAAATATCCATGTTCTTTTCTACATCCTACTCTCTGCTGCTGCAATGACCCAGTTTCCCAACGGGCTTCATTCAAGTTTCATTTAAAAGATTAAATGGCAATAAAACGTTTCCTTTTATTGATGTTAGAGCACCACTTCCTTAATAACAGTTCATCAAGGCCAGATGTCTGTCAAATAAAACTGTGTTAAGTTAATTTCTTCAAACAAAGCTCATACTTATTTACAGCATTTACATAACATCGGCCATTTAGATGACTGCCGTCCAAAGCAGCTCACAGTACCGTGACAGTAAGGCAGGCAGCAGTGGGAATCAAACTCACAACCCTGGCAGCGCTTCACTACACGACTAATAAATAATATCAGTGATGTTGTCTGGATGAAAACTCAAAATGGAATGAAATCTAAACACGATATTGGCCAATAACAACTGCACTCCAAGAGCCAAAGAAGGGCTTTGTGGAAGGTTAGGGGTCAGAGGTCAAGTAAGGGTTAGGGGTCAAGGCTGGTCTACTTTGTAAGTCACAGTCCAGGGCTACGTGGTCAAAGAGGTGGGTTAGAGTCAGAGGTCAGGGGTCAAGGTTTCCAGCACAGGTCACAGACAAGGGCTGTGTGATTGGAGGGGTGTGTTGGGGTCAGAGGTCAGGGTTTCCAGCGCAGGTCACAGACCAAGGCGATGTGGTCAGAGGGATGGGCCACGCTGGGCAGGGCCTGGTAGGTGGTCACTTCCTGGTGGCTGGGCAGAGGAATCACCTGCTCCACCTGCACAAACACACAGCAGCATGCGGTCAGCAGCAGCATGTAGTCAGCGGCATGAGGTCAGCGGCATGTGGTCAGCAGCCTGTCAGGTGGCCACCTACGTAACATTACCACTGTCACCAAATCATCAGACATGTTTTCCGAATTTAAAAGTTAATCTAGAGTGAAAAATGTTTCCTACTGTAAAATATTGTATTGTATATAAAATAAAAAAAATCTAAAATATCTCATGAATTCAGTCCACAATATAACTTAGTTAAGTTAACAAAGTCAAGATAGACTGGAAAAAAAACACGAATGTTAGATTTTTTACAAAGTATCTGTCACTTTGCTTGTCCACAGGGGGGCACTGCGTTGTCGCTCCATCAAAATTGTCTTCCATAGGAATGAATGGGCTTTCGGCATACCATAGCGTAACGTCAACTGTGAACGAGGCTTAGCAGCAACGTGGATCAGCTTACTAAAAGCTTCTTCTATTTGCTACTTTTAACTTCAACTGCTTAAACAGCTTGGCTTTAAAGGGATGCTTTACCCTAAATCAATGTTACCTCCATTTTGTGAAACATTCCACCCCTCCCTGAGTCTGAAAATTAGTTTTTTTTTAGCATTTAGCTGCTTCCGAGCCATTGACATAGAATGTCGTCCTTAAGAAAGAAAGTTCTCCCCCTATGAAAACAGTAGGGAAAATACTCTCCTCCGGTTCCCATAGGGCAGGGGTGCTCAATAGGTCGATCGCGATCGACCAGTCGACCCCGGTAACGATCCTTCTGCAGGTTCACCTACGGAAACCTTGTTACGACTTTTACTTCCTGTCTAGATAGTCACGTTTGATCGTCTTCTCGGCGCTCCGCCAGGACCGTTACCGACCCCGGCGGGGCCGATCCGAGGACCTCACTAAACCATCCAATCGGTAGAAGCGACGGGCGGTGTGTACTTTTTCTGACACTGAGGTCACTGCGCATGCGCAAACGGCATATAAATAAATATATGTTTAGCATTTTTTTAGTAGGTAGATAATTTTGACTTGGTCATTTTATAAGTAGCTCGCATGCTGAAAAAGTGTGAGCACCCCTGCCATAGGGCATCGCTTCAGCTCTTGTGAAAGTAGGCAGGGTAAACATTGTATTTCGCCTGGTCCCTCCCGATCCCTCCTATCAAAGTTGACTTGATGATGGCAGATGGAGAAGACTTTGCATTAGACTAGAAGATGACATCTTTTTTTTCTTTAAAAAAAACAAGGACACCAGAACAGTTGCTGGAGAGATGGAGAGCAAGAGAAGCGAGCGAGAGAAAAATACAGATAGAGGCAATGCTGCCGCCGCCGCGGGCTGGGAACGTACGACGGTGCACTTGCGGGACATGCCAGGAGATGAGAGGGATGACAGTATTTTCTGCCAGGAATGGGGGACTGGTCAGTGGCTATTAGCCGAAGTGTTGGCCGGTCCGGACTCCTGCATCACCAGCCTCAATGTTTTTTTGGAGACAGTAGCTCAGGAGGTAGAGTTCCCGCCCCGCAACTGCAAGGTCGGCGGTTCGAGTCCAGCTCCTCCCGCCCGGGAAAAAAATCTGTCGTAGTGTCCTTGAGCAAGACACCTAACCCCAAATTGCTCCCGTTGAGCAGGTTGGTGCCTTGCATGGCTGCCTCCGCCAACGGTATGACATGTAAGTTGCTTTGGATAAAAGCGTTTGCTAAATGCTATAATGTAATGTAATACATTTTTCCTATTTCCAAAGCCTAATTGGAAGAAGCAAGTAAGTAACGTTAACACTAGCTAGCTAATGTGTTTTTGACCTAGGCTAACATTAGCCTCTCTACACAAACCTATCCCTGTCCAAAGGGAGGGGAGGGCAGTGCATCTTGGGAATTGGAGTTACTGGAGCTGTTGACATGATTTGGCAGAGCTGGGATCAAAACCTCAAAATCTTGAAAAATATATGGAATATTATTATATGTCAGGCTCTATAAACGCATTGTTATTATCATTATTATCATAACTACCTCCATCTTGCCAGGCTGTATGAAGATGTAGTCCAGGCAGCCGTGGAACCCCCCCACATAGTTGGTGTAGGCCGGCTGACCACAGGCACTGAGCAGGGGGGGGAAGGGTGAGGCCAGCTCCACCCTGCAGGCCTCCTCTGGACCAGCACTGCTCCAGTCTGGATGGAGCTCTGGAACCACAGCCTGACTGACTAACTGCAGCAGACCTGGGAGAGAGACAGAGGCAGGGAGGAGATGAGACAGATAAAGAGGAAGGAGAGACAGCCACTTCAGTTAAAGGGCGGCGGGATGGTATCGTTAGGATTTTATCGACACTACTCTGTGTCTAGAATGGGTGCAGGACAAAGGGGCTATGTGTAGAAATATAAGGGGGGGCCAGAGTAGGACTAGAGAGTGATGGGCAAACACAGCATGGGTGGGGAGTTTTCAAAGATGTAAAGCAAGGGGTGGAGTTACCTGTGTTAGGGCCGGAATTAACTGAGACATGATTGGATTTACCTGAGTTAGGGGTGGAGTTGAAGTCACCACAGAAAAGCAGTGGCGCTTCAGGTGCCACCTCACTGATCACATGACTCAGGTGTTGCAGAGTCACACCCATTTGGACCAAGCGAATATTCCCCCCTAGAGAGAAAACTTAATTCAGTTGCTACAACTTTATCCTTACATAAATTCAGTGTACAAAACATCAAACTGCTAGCTCAAATCAGTGATGTGGTCTGCAGCACGGTGGCTCAGTGGTTAGCACTGTTGCCTCACAGCAATAAGGTCGTGGGTTTGAATCTCCGCCCCGGTCCTTTCTGTGTGGCTTATGCACGTTCTCCCCGTGTTTGCGTGGGTTTCCTTGGGGTTCTCCGGTTTCCTCACACAGTCCAAAGATAATATGTGATGTATGACGGAGTATATGATGATGTACTGTATATGTAGTATGTATATGATGATATGTAAGTCTCTTTAGATAAAAGCGTCTGCTAAATGCCATACTGTAATGCAATGTGGTTGCGAGTGGAGACACTGTGCAGACAGAGTAAGGAACCGTCCGTGGTGTAGTTTGTGAGTGCTGTGCTACCTTTAGGGTGCCAGTAGAGATGGGTGTTAGCCACACATATCTTCCTACGTGGCTCATTCAGGTCCTCAAACACACTCACCTACAGAGAAATAAGGCTATGTTCAGACCGCAGGCAAATACGATTTGTTTCTCAAATGCGATCTTTAGGACTGACTGTCCACACTGTTATTTGTGATCAGATCGGATTTGTGTATTCAGACACCGTCAACCTATCTGCATTGGTTGCTGTGGTAACGACGTAGGCGTGTCTACGTACAAAACAGTGCAGACAACAACAAAACAGCAACCGATGGAAGAATGGAAATCTGTCATCTCGCCCTTCACGCTATATCAATCTCTAGTCGCGGTGCAGAACTCCTCCGTCGCACCAGACAACATCAGCGACGGAGGAGGCTGATATATACAACAATGTTCCGGGCTGCAGTAGGGCTGCTCGATATGACGATATATATCGTGGGACGATAGAAAAATGTCTATCGTAGATATTTTCCTTCATCGTTTATATCGCTATGGTCACAAAAAAAGCTGCAGACCTGCTTTACGTCAGTATTTTACATCATTCCCGACCCCGCTTTACATTCTCTACACGTGGACTGTAAAAACATACAAACACAGAGGAGCGTGACATGGAAAGAAACTCCCCGCAATATTCTGACACAGAACAGACCTCAGCCCAACCAAGACAAGATGAGGAACTTCATCTAAAATAATAGCACTCCGTATGATAAAACGTCACGAAGACATCAATAAATCACGAGTGCCGTTACGACGCAAACACACGGTCCCGGCCGATATACACCATTGCGAGGACGGGCTTCAGAGAACTGGTTACTACTGGTCCTGGAGCATCTGTTAAGATAGATGTCATCATGAACACCAGTACGTACCAAGATACACCACCACCCTCCCAATGAAAAAAACAGAATTAAACTTTTGAATACACATCACTTATATTTATCTGCTTATATACACACACATATCATATTAAATATTTTGTGTTTATAGACACGTTTATACAGTTTAAAGCATTTTTTATCAAGAAAAAACGTTTGACTGGTACTGTATATACACAGCATTTTTGTGTCGCGTATCATACATACATATAATCTGCACAATAACACATTATGGTGGTGAATAAAAACAGTGGTCAGAGCAGTTTGTAAGTGAAAAATATTTGTATTGATAATAGAGTATAGGACAGCGTTACAAATTGTGCCTGTTGCTTTAAGAGTGTTTAATTCTGGGTAGTGAACGCAGCCATGTTTCCCATGTGTGTTTTTCTACATGCAGAGAAAGTCTGTGTTTAGCGGTCGGTAGAGCTAATGAGACCAGACAGCCCAGTGAAATGTACCATGCTTTACACTTTCCTTATACTATTGATGTTCTTTGCACTACTGTCACGGAAGTAATAAATCTTCTGCCAAGAGAGAGACGTGTTTTGACTCCGGATATCCAGAAAATAACCGGATGATAGACAGTTAGATGTTGTCACTCTAGCCAGAGTGGAGGTGGTAACAGTGCAGAAAAATAATAACCCGGGCGGCTCTCTCTTCCGCTCCGCTAAATATAAGCGCCGGTCTACTTTTTCTGCACCAGCTCGCGTCTCTGAAGATTGGAATTCACTTGTGAATGTATATAAAGGGCTGTATTCATTTATAATCAACACACACAATTAGTATTGAAACATTTATTTAGTTTCGCCACCCGCCAAAGTGTCGGGTGGGTTCTGAAAAGTACACTTCAAATGAAAAATCGACCCGCATTTGGCGCTTGGCGGGTGTTAATTTCGGACCTTGTTGCGAGTGACTTAAAGGACAGTTTGATATCCGATTTGAGTGGCTAGAGCGTCCAGACTGAGACACATCTCCGATTTCAATTGCATTTCAAACAACCTATGAATGTGGTTAAAATCTGATTAGCACAAATCTGTTTCCTTTAGTTTTTTTGCTGTTCAGACTTGATAAAAGCAATCTGATTCCAATCTGGATATTCCAAATATCAGATTTGGGCTGCCAGTCTGAACATAGCCTAAGAGTAATGGAATAGTATCTAACATTTCACAATGTTGATTCACAAGGGCCATCCAGGTACCTGAGAATACAGCTAACCTGCTAGTAATGCTACAAGAAAATCTTCCAAATGTTCTTTTCCTGTGCTGATCTTGTTGGAACAAATGCAGACATAAGACATCAGAATAGCTAATATTGGTCAATAATATCAATATAGTGGTTGAGTTACCACACACACATCTATAGATGTTATGTGTACCTGCAGAGTGGTAGATCTCTGCAGTATCTTGTCCTTCAGGGTCGGATTAGCAGAAACTCTCTCCAGTAGTTCAGAATGGATGGGGTCGGAGGTCAGCGCCTCGCTCACTACAATGTCATGACGACTCAACAGCCTCAACTTAGACCTAAAAACAAAATATGATGTCAACTTTAAAGTAATGAAATGATTGGATGGAGATACCTAGGTTAGAGGAGGGGTTACAGGGTTATGGGCTGGATTTAGATCTAAAAATGTACTATTGCATAATGCAGTGTAATGTAAGAATAGAAAATAATAGAATAGATACAGATACACATACACAGAGTGGGGCTAATCAATAATAATAATAATTATTATTATTATATTAACAGCAAAAGTTATAACTGTAGGGAACACACTCGCCCCGCAGCTTCCCACTCAAACCACACTTCTTAATATCATCAGTGAACCAAATCTACACATCTACTTTGTATCTGCATTGTACTGCTGGCAGACCTGCGGTAGAAGGTGGCCAGTCCTTCATGTTGCTTCTCTTTGATCCTGAAAACACCATCCAGTCCGTAGGCATCCAGAGCAGGACCCAGACTGTTGGTGAACACTCCTACAGAGTCCAGAAAGGTTCAAATTAGAGGCATGTTACATAGCAAGAAGATATATGACGATTTGGAAATGAACTCTTCAAATGTCAGGAGTTCAGTTTACCTTTGTCCACTTCCTGCAGACAGATGATGTCAGCGTTGTATCCTGCCAGCTCCTTCTTAATCAGGTTCTGTCGGTAGTCCAGCTCCAGGGCGTAGGGGGCGCAGTAAGGGTACAGCACCGTCTTGGACAGCTCCGTCTGGGCGTAGACATCAGCCAGGATGTTGTAGGACACCACCCTGACAGCCGGATCATCTGGCCCTTTAAGAGTGTACAAGTGTCGGTTGTCGAACATGCACGCTCCCGGTCCGGCCTCCACGGTTCCCACGGAAACCAGCTCCTTGGGCGGCCCGCGGCGTTTCCCATCTTTGGGCGTGCAACAAAGTTTGAGCCTGGAGCCGATTTCCTGATTGGACGGGACGTAGACCCGCCCACTTCCTGCTTCCATCCAACCGCCTTCCTGCCCTGTGACTTCCCCACCTGCTTCAGAGCTAGGAGCAGAACAACAAGGAGCGGTCAGGCTGATGGGAGCAGAACAACAAGGAGCGGTCAGGCTGATAGGAGCAGAACAACAAGGAGCGGTCAGGCTGATAGGAGCAGAACAACAAGGAGCGGTCAGGCTGATAGGAGCAGAACAACAAGGAGCGGTCAGGCTGATAGGAGCAGAACAACAAGGAGCGGTCAGGCTGAAAGGAGCAGAACAACAAGGAGCGGTCAGGCTGATAGGAGCAGAACAACAAGGAGCGGTCAGGCTGATAGGAGCAGAACAACAAGGAGCGGTCAGGCTGATAGGAGCAGAACAACAAGGAGCGGTCAGGCTGATAGGAGCAGAACAACAAGGATGTCTATCAGCATCATAATGAATGATATAAAGACAGTTGCACTACTTGTCAGCGAACTCACCTGTTGATATTCAACACAAACTGAGATGTTTTACACTCTGATGTCATATGTCACATGTTTTTATGTCACACATGTCACCCACATTCATTGCAACTGTGACTTCAGTACCTTGTATTACTGTGAGTTCACACTGTGAGCAACAGGATCACCAAGTCAGTATCAGTCCATTAATCTCATCCAGAGCTGAGACCAAGGAAACTCAGCTGTACGGTGTCCATAATAGGACATCCTCGTTCCTCAGACTCAGTGGCGGGCCGTGCCCTCTCACAATGGGCCTTCAATCCCCCCCAAAACATTTTTCCATATCCCAGCCGGTCGCATCAGCTAGCTAGCTACTCAAATAGCCAACTCAATACTACCAACTCGACCACGTCTGCAAGCCATCCAACCATACAACAAGCATATTGATTTTACAATTAGGCCTAAATACATCCACAACAAACTATCGTCATACTGTCAACAATTATAGAGCCATTGGAATCACAACAAAGAGCTGGAAAGCATCAACACAGCAACACTGTTACAACTTCAAGTTGTTATTCACACAACCATTGAAATTTCATTTTAAAACAACCCAACTTCACTCACTCATTTGTAGATGGACTCGCGGGACCTCTCCCCGTGTCTGGCTGGCCCCCGCCGGGCGCATTTCCTCCGCGGCGATGCGCCGCGACCGGCTTGGGTCGGACCATTGGAGGGGCCCC
>OMOT01087859.1:0-14028 GCA_900312575.1 Acanthochaenus luetkenii | reverse complement strand
ACCGGAGCACCCGGAGGAAACCCACGCGAACACGGGGAGAACATGCAAACTCCACACAGAAAGGGCCAGGCGAGATTTGAACCCAGGACCTTCTTGCTGTGAGGCGACAGTGCTAACCACTGCACCACCGTGCCGCCCTGATACTCACATACGACTCATTTGGTATCGATTTCAACATAATTTTTTATCCAAAATGCAGGGTTGCGTCACTCTGCAACATCCGTCCCCCTCGGCATGCTCCGAGAGACACTGTGCAGCGGACGGGTCGCTTCAGAGCTCTGTGGGTAGGGGGTGACTATGGAGGTGGGCTGTAGCCTGCCCAACCAATCAGTTAGAAAGGGTACTGGTGTTTTCTGTGCTGAACAAAAACATTAAGTTTTCTTAACTTTTGATTGGGTGGGCAAGACCCACTTTTGGGTGGGCTGAGTCTACCCCGGCCCATAGCCACCGCCGGCACTGCATCACACCATTAGCATTGAATGAAAATGGTGTGAGCTTGTCTTTTACTGTATTGTATTTGTACTATTGTATTTCTTTGTATAGCCTGCCTGGCTACTGGCTCCATGGACCATTTACAAGTTTATTCATGTATTTCAATTATGTTGCATCACAGCAAGGTCCTGGGTTAAAATCTCACCTGGCCCTTTCTGTGTAGTTTGCATGTTCTCCCCGTGTTCGCGTAGGTTTCCTCCAGGTGCTCCGGGTCTCCCACAGTCAAAGACATGCAAATATATGTGTTTAGTATGGTGCATGGTGTGATGTACTATGTATATGATGCATGCAATGTATGCTTGTATGGGGGTGGCAGTAGCTCAGGAGGTAGAGCTCCCGCCCCGCAACTGCAAGGTCGGCGGTTCGAGTCCAGCTCCTCCCGGGAACAATCTGTCGTAGTGTCCTTGAGCAAGACACCTAACCCCGAATTGCTCCCGTTGAGCAGGTTGGTACCTTGCATGGCTGCCTCCGCCAACGGTATGACATGTAGATCGCTTTGGATAAAGGCGTCTGCTAAATGCTGTAATGTAATGTAACATGTAAGTCGCTTTGGATAAAGGCGTCTGCTAAATGCTGTAATGTAATGTAATGAAGCCACATAGTTTTTCAACCGTGGCTGTTTATATCATTCTAAGTCATGTAGTGCACCCGGCCTCTTTGAATTAATTAACAATAAAGCCATCCATCTTCAACCGCTTATCCGATGTCCGGTCGCGGAGAGTAACAATAAAGCATTGAAGATTATTTCCATGGAGGACCTCAATTCTGTTCACCACCACCCATTGGAAAGTCTTCAGCAAATTCTCTCAAGTGGCATTTTTTGTTGATAGATTGCCACTACATTTTGTTGAAAAACTTAGCTTCAATGGACGGACTTTGGGATGTGCGACAAGGAAGAACAGCGCTGCGCCACCGACTCTGATGGATTCCAATGAACTGGATGCTGGCAGGTGAAAGCAGGAGAAAGCTACGCCGCAGATCACGGTAGGATTGTTTAAGAATTCTTGCAAGCTGTGTGGAAGAGATTGGCCTTCTCACAAACTAAATGGGATGAAGGTAAATCCTAAATAAAGCATTCGGCTGCCTTGCTGATTACATTACATTACAGCATTTAGCAGACGCTTTTATCCAAAGCGACTTACACATTACATTACATTAAGCGACCTACATATCATACCGTTGGCGGAGGCAGCCATGCAAGGTACCAACCTGCTCAACGGGAGCAATTCGGGGTTAGGTGTCTTGCTCAAGGACACTACGACAGATTGTTCCCGGGAGGAGCTGGACTCGAACCGCCGACCCTGCAGTTGCGGGGCGGGAACTCTACCTCCTGAGCTACTGCTGATTCAATATCAAAATGAGTAACTTGGGAATTAACGCACCTGTCAATCAAAATGAAACAGGAGCAATATAAACATGATGATGATGTCCATGATATAGAGATGCTAAAAAAATTTTTGAACATAAAGATGGTGATGATGAGGCAACTGCCAATGCTCTAATGGATGGTGTGGGCAATGACGATGCTGCACCAAACAGTGTGGTCAGTGATGATATTGGTCCAGGTGACAGCATTTCTAATCATGGTGGTAAAACATGTTCCGCAGCCACAGATCTTCAAGGTCATCCACAACCTCCTCTGCATGCCGCAAAGCAGAGGCTGGGAGGGCTGCTCTCCTTGCTATGGCAGCTGCCCTCAAAGAAAAACATGACCGGAGGAGCAAATCAGACGGAAAAGGGAATTGCTTGAATTGCAACGTCAAATTGCTGCTCACACTCCAAAGGTTGATGTGCTTAAATCCAGAGGTTCTGGTGTGCAGAGCATCAGAGCTCAGTCAGATGGAATTAATTCATATTTCGACCATTCAAAACGTGTTCTTTCAGACCTTCTGCTATAGAATTTGTTCCACAAAGTTCGAACCACCAGTTCAATCAGCTACCAACAGGAGGCAGCAAAGCTGCATTGTCAATAGGGACATGGCCCAAGGAAACCCTTGTACAATATGGACCAAAAGCTCATGCTCTGAATTCTAAACCAAGCATGCCATTGCCTCAAGGATTTCAGCAAACTCATCCAGCCACACATCGTAAAGAGGAACCCCCCATGTATTTCATGCAGGAACCTACCGCGTGTGTTGGCTTAGTGCAAACTGATATGGATCAAGGCAACCTTCTCATCATCATGCAACGCCAAAATGACATAACAGCTCTACTAATTCAGCAACAGTCTTCATTGTCTTTACCTCCAAGGAACATACCATTTTTTGACGGAGACCCTCTTGAGTACAGCGCCTTCATGAGAGCATTCAAGCATGGAGTGGAAGCAGTGTCGACTGCTTATACTTTTTAGAGCAGTATCCCAAAGGACAACCTAAGGAACTGGTTAAGAGCTGTGTACATGGAGAAGGCTCTTGCATGGCCACCAGTGAAATCTGATGCTAAGGCCTTGTAAGCCTTTGCCTTGTTTCTACGCATCTGCTGTAATGCCATGGAGGACACATGGCAGAGATGAACATGCCGTCTAACCTGCACACTATAATCTTGAAACTTCCATATAAAATGAGGGGGAAATGGACAAACGCTGCATATGAGCTACAGAAGAAGCACCATTGTCAAGCAGGTTTCAGTGATGTCAGTGATGAGAGACAAGTGTCTATTGCTTCTAGTCCAGTCTTTGGAAATCTTCAGGATGCATCCATGAGCTCACCATCAAATTATAAAGGTGGAAACAAAGTCTCAGGCTCGCTTCAATGTAAAAGGAAGCAGTTTCGCTACCTCTGTGGCAACCAGGGTCCAAAATTATCTTTTTGTCTCATCTGCCAATGGCCGATAAACGGAACATATTTACCGGCCAAAAAACTGCATCATACATTATTTGACCAAAAATAATTACCTTACGTTTTTAGTATGCAAATTCATCTTTAGCATCACTTTAAAAAGACAATTATGAATACAAAATTATTATTTTTTTACTTTTATTTAAAACATTTCAGAGTAAAATAAAAATCCACAATGATTTACATTGCACAGGAAATAATCACATTTGAGAAGCTGGAATCAGACTGACTCAAAATGTTGCAGCTATCAATTCATACGGTTCACACCTCATCACCAGACATGTCAAAACCCTGCTCAATATGATCCTTAAAATTAGGCCATCAGCGTGCCACAACTAAACAGCAGCACTGGGTTGTCACTAGGGGTGGGAATCTTCACGATTCTATTATGATTCAGAACAACAATTGAACTACAAAACGATTATCAATGTGTCTCAATTTCTGATTACAAATATATACTGTATATGTATTTAATCCCCATTTTGTGATGTCCAGTTACCCCATACTATCCTAAGTCCCCCTTGTCAATAAACTAAATACAATCAGGTGAATTAACTCTTTTATTTATACAGTTTTTAACAAACAGCTACCTCTTCTCAAATAAATAACAGCTTTCCTTTCAATCAGTGGAAAAATACTATTAAAATATGATAATTTGTTTTGTACTGCATATAAAAACATCAATAAATAAAAATAAATAAAAAGCAGCTACAGAGAAATTGTGCCTGTTGCTTTAAGAGTGTTGCGTTCTGTGTAGTTACGGCAGACTTGTTTGTCATGTCCGTATACATGTGGACATGTGTTTAGCGGTCAGTGGAGCGGTGAAGACAGCCAGCCTAGTAAAATGTACCATGCTTTACACTTTCTTTATATTACTGGTGGACTTTGTGTTCTTTGCACGGAGGCAATAAATGCTCTGCCCCAAGAGAGAAACGTCTTTTGACTCCTGATATCCAGAAAATAACCGGATAATAGACAAAGTTAGATGTTACCAGTCACGAGTCAAAACATATATGTTTATGCCCAGAGGTTGTCCCTACAGTTCGGAGCCGGTAACAGTAGCCTGGACGGTTGAACGTTTTAATCAGCTGGCCCGTTGTGGACCTGGAAGGTTCAAAATATGTTGCCGGACCACCGGGCAGATGGTAATGTCGAGTTAGCCGTCACTTCAAACTCAGAACCACCGCAGACAAACACCGACCTCTGTGACATTTCTCTTCATGTTTTCTTTAAGGCGGTTTAACGCCGGGAATGTCTAAGCACAAAAAAATAATACAGCGATGTTTTCCAAATGATTTACCGGCTTGTTGGCGGGTGACCCCAATGTATTTATAGTCTTAAGTCATGTAGTGCACCCGGCCGTTTGTAGGTGTTTTAAATCTTTGAATTAATTAACAATAAAGCATTGAAGATTATTTCCATGGAGGACCTAAATTCTGTTCACCAACACGCGTTGGAAAACCTAAAGCAAATTCCCTCAAGTGGCATTTTTTGTTGATAGATTGCCACTACAGTATTATTATTTGTTATTGTTTGTTATGTCAAAATTCATTAGCACTTGCTATAAACAATTCAGCCCCCCGTAGCTCCCCCAATCACAATTCTCTGGCGCCGCCTCTGCTAATCTGTAAAATTATATACAGCTTACCTGTGTACATATTTCAACGCCTCCATATTTCTAAAAATAATTATTCAGAAAAAGATATTTTGAACAACATAAAGGTGATATATGTACGTATACATATTGACACATAAATGATCTCTTGTTTTCCAGGGAAGGTAAATACGTTCCCCTCCCCCAGAGGGCCCGGGAGATAGGCATGTCTGCCAGCAGCGTCAGGGGGGGAGCCTCGGGCTCCTCAAGACACTCTGTACCGAGCTCCTCTTCTCCCAAACCGCCCTCTGATAAGAGCAGCCCGCTGTCTGTCAGAATGGCCTATTCTCCCCACCAATCCCAGGGCAGTCCGCCAGCAAACAGCAGCCCTCCCTGCTCCAATCACGCACTCCCTCACTCCCTCTCGCATCCGCAAGCATTGGCTGACGCCACTCGCTCCTCCGTCAATGGAGGTATGGCGATGGCTGGGTTCAGGGTTTGATTTGTGATTGTGTCAATTTAGGTAATCTATTGATGGTTGGCCTGTCTGATAATGAATAGATAATAAGATATATGTAAAGGAACCGCTGGAGTATGCATGTGTCAAATGTAAAGTTTTCAACAAGTGCATGGCACCGTCAAGCGCTCTGTGTGTGTGTGCGTGCGTGCATGCGTGCGTGTGCAGGTCCTCAGTTATTGTCTCTTTGTCTCAGTTGCGTCGAGGACCTCCCCTAAATCCCAGAGACCTCAGAGCAACCGAACCCTGCGCACCCCAAACTCCCAGTCAACACCTGCAGGTACGCACAACAGAGCTCAGTAGACACACATTGACACATACAGGGCATACTCATTTAAGGGCTCTCAGTCGGGCAGTGATGTACCAGCTGGGTGGAATTTACTCTCCCGAGGGCAGGCTGCTGTTCTGCCTGCTCTGAATCAGCAGTAAAAACTGTCCAACAATAAAATACAGAGACCCATGATCTAACCAGTAAGCACTCCGTAACTCAATGACCAAATGTCTAGAGTATCAAAAGAAACATTCAAGTCCATGAGCATTTCCTTTCGTCTTGACTTGTTAAGATTCAGGTTTTTTTCTCAAAGAAAGTAAATATTCACAATTTTATTGGTATGCACAACATGTAAAGTGGACATCAATTCTTAGAATGGGAAAAGTTAGAGGCTACCTAAACTAGACACACTATGGTAGGTTAAATTATACGACATTCAGTGATCTGTCAAGTTTAGGGGCAGGTTTGTTTTGTCACGCCGGTGTCCGCCCATTATGTGAAAAGAAATACAAATCCTTCTAACTATGAATGCTAGTTATTCCTATTGAAGGCTTAGCTGATGAAGACTGCGATATACGGTTGGTTTGACTACTGTTGACAAAATGTACTTATTGTAAGTCGCTTTGGACAAAAGCATCTGCTAAATGCTGTAACTCCCTAACCCCCATCTCTCTCTCTATCTCTATCTCTCTCTATCTACCCATCAGTCTCTCGCTCTCCAAAACCAGATGCCCCTCCCCAGGACTTCCCTTTGGTTGGCCCCACCTACCTGGACTCCTCCCCCTCCGCTGTCACCACAGCAACCATCAAACCCTCCGGCCCCACCCCGCTCTTCCCTGTTGATGGTGAGACAGTTATTTTAACATTTTTCCGGTCTTTAGAAATCACAAGAAAGTTTTGGAAAAAATTTAATCTCACCGCCTCACTGTGAACTTTTTCCCCTCAGAGAGTCTGTGTATATAATATTGAAATATTGGTAGCCTAGTAGTCACATGTGGAAAACAATGATCTTTCATGTGTTCAACGTGTGGGTTTTAATGGGGTCCTCCTTAAACAACGTGAACAGCAGCAATATAAAAGAAATTCCCGGTGGGGAAATTGGGTCATTGTAGCAGCAAAATAGTTATAGGATACAGCAAAGCAAAAACTGTATATTAATATAAGTAGACAAATGGTGGTAATGAAGCATAGCGCATATGGCAATTTCAACGCTAGAACAGTGAAAAGTATGAAATTATATTAAATACAGCATACATTAGGGCTGTGCGATATGGACAAAATCGTCTCACGATATGGGTAATTTCATATCCCGATGATATATATCACAATATAGTACGTTTTCTGTACATGTATTATTTATTTATATTCATTATTAACGTTGCTATTATTATTATTATATTTAACATTGAAATACAGTTTAATATTGTGTTAGACACTCACCAATGGCTTGTTGAAGACGGTGGCCAAAACACTGTAGCCGTGTCCAGTCATTCAGTACCAGTGCACTGATGTCGTTAGTCGCATTAACCGTAGTTACACAGACCAGGTGATCTTCCGGCAATCCCCATGACTGGAGCGCTTCCCTTAGACCGTTGGTTATCATCGGTCCTCTGGGAAATAGGACATCTGTAAACATCGACAACACAGTGTCCAGTCTTCTTTGATGAAGTGTATTGTCAAGCTCACGTACGGCTGTGTCGTTCGGCTCATCCACACACGTTGTTGCAGCACAATATGACGCACTGCGAAGCTCCTCTTCTACTTTGGCTCGGCAATCTCCATATACACGTGGTAACCCGTTCTCTGAAGCCCTTCCTCGCAATGGTGAATATCGTCCGGGACCATGTCTTTGCATCGTAATGACACTCGTGATTTATTGATGTCTTTGTGACGTTTTATCGTCTTACAAAATATTATTCTAATGGGTTGAGTTTTGCTTTTCTTTATACTCCATCTTGTGGTTCTTCTCTAGGTGGTAGAAGAGGTTTGTTGTGTTGGAGTCTGATGTGGGAACCGGTCTGCAGCATACTTTTCAAAACAAATTTTTGTGGTCAGTGTCAGATTTGTTTACATCCAAACCAAGACCAAGCGACAGAAGATCCCCCCTTTTTGATAGAAGTTCCTCATCTTGTCTTGGTTGGGCTGAGGTCTGTTCTGTCAGAGTCTTGCGGGGAGTTTCTTTCCGTGTCACGCTCCTCCTCCGTGTTTGTATGTTTTTCCAGTCCACATGTAAACGTAAAGCGGGGGCGGGAATGACGTAGAATACTGACGTAAAGCAGGTCTGCAACTCTTTTTGCGACAATAGCTATATAAATGATAGAGGAGAATATCTACGAGACATTTTTCTATCGTCTCATGATATATATCGTCATATCGAGCAGCCCTAAGGGTATGCAAAATAACAGCAGTAGAATATTGAGACAATGAAAAAATACATTGGAAAATGTGTACATAAATATGAAATATATGCAGTTTGAAAATAAATGAAAGATGCAATATATTCACATTGCCATGTGTACATGAAGGCTGTACATATGTAGAGAAAGAGTTGAGGTGTGTAGACATGCATTGTAACAAAAAAACAATTTGTCTTATGAAATAGATTCAATGTACGGATGTAGATAACGTGTACAGAACTTGCAGATTTGCTGGACTCACCAACGTTGGATAATTTTCCTCTCTCGTCTCTTTGGTATATTTGGTATAAAGCATCACAGACCGGCTGGGTTGGTAAACATGAGCTTGTTGTGTGCAGTTTACTGATGTCACGTTACAGGATTTCTGGGTATTGAAGTTCTAACAGTTTCTAAAAAGTTACCTCTCACTGTCATTTGGAGCCGCCAATGTGAGAAGTTGCCTAGTTCAGCTTTAACTATTTGTATACATTGAAAAGTGGATGTTAATGAGCAGGTAGCACTGAACTAGCCACGTTGTTGTCAAAAGTTGAAGTTGTATTTATCCCATATGCCAAGACTTTCCTGGCAACTATCTTTCCGGTTGGACTTCACTTCTCTCTCTGCCTCTCACAGTGAATGAAATCCTCAGCTCAGTGGCTAAGGAGCGAACTGAGAGCCTGGCCAGTCCACTAAAAGGCAAGAGCAGCAAAGGTAGACAGCCCTTTTTCTTGATGGCTTCTTTGCTTTCCGCTTTTCCCCTATGGTATCCCCTGATACTTTGCAGCATGCATATCATTCAATTTGGTGAAATACTGGGCCTTAAAAATCATCCAGTCAGTGTCGTCCACCTCCAATATGATGGATATGATGCAGTTTGATTTATTATTAATATTATTATTATTATTATTATTATGGGGTTCAGTGGAGAGTTTTAGTCTTCAGTGGTCTAAATGCAGTTTTAAAGACTAACACCCTAACAAGAATACACACAATACTGGAAGCTACTGTATAATCCAACAAGGACACAGTGTTGTAGATGTGAAGCAGTTTACACAGGTCAGCAGTACTGCAGAGAGGAATTGAGTGAATGATCCTGGTTGTGTCTGTAGACAGTGTCATGCCTCCTAACAGCCACTAGGGTCAGATAAGCCAACAGTGAAGATGTGAGTGAGTGAGAGTTACTTTACAAGTCCATGAGTTGCTTCGCATATAAAAATGACTATTGATATCAACCTTGAAAAACCCATGTTGGTTAACTCTATTCATCTCTCTCTCTCTCTCTCTCTCTCTCTCTCTCTCTCTCTCTCTCTCTCTCTCTCTCTGTGTAGACCAGGATGAGTGCTCTGCAGAGGACCACAACTGCAACCCCAACGCAGACTGTGTCAACACACCGGGATCCTACCGCTGTACATGCAAGGAGGGCTTCAATGGAGACGGCTTCTCGTGCTCAGGTAAGACAACTGATGGAGCGCCGCTGAAACATGGAAGATAACGTCATTGAGATGCTGGTGAATACTAGGTCTTCTGTGTGTGCGGTGAACTTCATGCATGCAGAATTGATAGAATTAACCGAATCCACTCACGTGCAACCCACTCGTCCATTCCGTTTCAGATATGGATGAGTGTGCGGACAACGTGAACCTGTGTGAGAATGGGCAGTGTCTGAATGCTCCGGGTGGCTACCGCTGCGAGTGCGAGATGGGCTTCACCCCTACAGAGGACAGCAGGGCCTGCCAAGGTACCGTACTCATTCTGTCACTGGAAGCCATCTTGATTGTGGCAAAAACGCCACCAGCCACCATCTTAGATCCAATAAACATGGCTGCTGTAATCTGTATTTACCAAATGTTCACTATGTGTACGGCATGAAATGTGTTGGATGAACTGACTCCTTTTCTCAATTCTGTATGTAGATAGAAGGGTTTGGTTGATATGGGGTTTTGAAGGCCGATGCTGATATTTTTAGACTGAAGTCGCCGATATTTTTTGCCAATATTCCATATCTAATTGTGATGATTTCCATGCAAAATAATTACAAGTTCTCAGTGTTTCCCCCAGAATTCTTCTTCAAGGAATTATTTTATTTTGAAACAGTATGACACTAAAACTCTCCACTGAATCCCATACTAATCAAATTATTGTCGGCAGGTTAGCAGCTCCTTAAAGCAGGTGGCCCACCACATATATTCAGTGGAAGGGGAAACGTTGGGATAGATATGAAACCAATGACAAAATACACTTTTCTCAATATTTTTTACTTTATCTACTTCGGGGCCCATCTTTTTTTTCCTCTTTTCCTGTCTCTCTCTTTTTCAACTAACTTAACATTTTCCCTGTCTGTCCCCTTTGCCACAGACATTGATGAGTGTAATTTCCAGAACATCTGTGTATTTGGAACGTGCCAGAACCTTCCCGGGATGTTCCGCTGTGTGTGTGACGACGGTTACGAGCTGGACCGCAGCGGAGGAAACTGCACTGGTCAGTATACGACCTCTGTGGCTGTAGTCACTTTGTGCAGAAATATTACAGACTGGAACAAGCATGACTACGTTTCATTGACAATGATACATTCATGCAGCATATTTCCATGCACAATTCTTTGACCAGTCCTGAAACATTCTAGACAGGATTTCTTGGAATTAGATAAATAATCAGACATTGAAGTGAAAAACAACGTCATTAACTGAGACAGCTATTGAATGATTGCAGTAAATCAGAAGGGTGCGACTTCACAGTACCTGTATGTATATGACATTGCATAAGATGTAGTATATAGTATGTATATGATGATGATATAGTATGTTTATATGATGTTATGTAAAGCCCTTTGAGATATGCTTTTATAAAAGGGCTATATAAATAAACATGATTAGAGCGTGAAAATGTGCCTATATTCCCAAAAATAAACATCACTGTGTCACATCAGCCTTATTGCCAAGGATAGGAGACCCGCCAAGCCTCGAGACACGTTAGGAAACTATTGTCTGCAATCTCACAGTAATAGCATTAATAATACGGTCACATTGTGCTTGGACCCCGTTTATTGCCGCATGCGGCTATATGATTAATGTTTTATTTGGGCCATAACTGACACTATGCCAACTATCATAATGTACATTCACATTAAGTATCTACTTAGGCCATCTGTTTATTCCCTTCATTTCTCAATCTCTCTACAGCTCATCTTCAAAGCTAGTTTGTGGCATCAACAAGAGTCACTTATGTGGAGAAAGTGTCTCTTCTTTCTCCCTTCCCAGCAGCCTGTGAACTAATGGGTTCATACAGTTGAGAATGTGTCTGCGTGTGTATTGTTGAGCTTGTGTGTGTCATCACGTACTGCAGACATCAACGAGTGTGCAGACCCGGTGAACTGCATCAACGGGCTGTGTGTGAACACCCCAGGGAGCTACCTGTGTAACTGCCCGCCTGACTTTGAGCTCAACCCCACTGGAGTCGGCTGTGTGGGTGAGTAGCACTGGGAACCGGCAAGTCAATGGCGAGGGTGAGATGAGCCAAACCCATAACAGATCAGCAAAACAAGCTTTAGTTAAGAAATTGATATGAACCACTAAACATTCCGTCCCCCATGAATGGTGCGGGCACGCTGATCAGTAACACGATGCATCGTCCCTCCAAGCGTGCTAGTGATATCACGTTTACGTTTTTAAGCCATGTATTGATGAGTAAATGTGTACCTATCTCAGATACCCGCGTTGGCAACTGCTTCCTGGACACGCTGGCACGTGGCGATGGAGGAATCTCCTGCAGTGCGGAGATCGGAGTGGGCGTGACCAGAGCTTCCTGTTGCTGCTCCCTGGGAGGAGCCTGGGGAAACCCTTGTGAACTCTGCCCCGCCCCCAACTCCAGTATGTACTTTGATTGATCGACCGATTATAGAATTTCCTGCAAATTGTGCATCCGCATAGACACTTTTTCATTTCACAGTAGCCATATCTTGCGGAGACACAATTATCTGTCTGTAGTTGTACTTTTCTTAGCCTCATTGAAAGCTAAAGTCACAGTCACATTCGTCTCGGTCTTGTCTGTAGCGGAATACAAGACTCTTTGTCCTGGAGGAGAGGGATTCAGACCCAACCCCATCACTGTCATCCTGGAAGGTAAGCGATCCATCTCTCTCTTTATACGCTGAAACAGTAGTTTTGCCTTCTACGTCGGCATTTTTCACCCGAGTGACACTAGAAGCTATCGCATCAGTCTAACTATGGGCCTGTTCAATCTGAATGATCCTGCCCCAGACATCGATGAGTGCCAGGAGCTGCCAGGCCTGTGTCAGGGTGGGAACTGTGTTAACACCTTTGGCAGCTTCCAGTGTGAGTGTCCAGCAGGCTACTATCTCAACGAGGAGACTCGCATCTGTGAGGGTAAGGACTGCAGGGTCAACTATACCGAACCACTTCATTATATTCTATTTCAGTCCAAACTGCATTGACTCAGAAATGCCTTCTCTTCATATTTTGCTCCCCCGTTCTTTTCTTTTTCCGTGCAGATATTGACGAGTGTACAACCCACATTGGGATCTGTGGGCCTGGTACCTGCTACAACACGCTGGGCAACTACACCTGCGTGTGTCCTCCTGAGTACATGCAGGTCAATGGAGGAAACAACTGCATGGGTGAGTGGGAGAGACGTCTCTGATTGATAAGAAAATTAGGTAACACTTAATTTGGATAGTCCAATGTTGAACCTTGACCTTAGCCTAACCCTAACCCTAATGTTGAGTATCAACATTGGACTATCCAAATAAAGTCTGACCATAAATTAGACTTTTTAAAAGACATACTCATCATGTTTCTTAGAATAAGAACATTCATTATAAATGAAATTGTAATTCATCATGTCAAGCATGTCAGCTTTCAGTGGGTGGAGTCAGGTTGACTTGTTGTACTCCTTGCAATGCAGACATGAGGAAGAGTGTGTGTTACCGCAACTTCAACGACACGTGTGAGAACGAGCTGTCCTTCAACATGACCAAGAAGATGTGCTGCTGCGCCTACAACGTGGGCAAAGCCTGGAACAAGCCCTGCGAGGCCTGCCCTACGCCTGCCACCTGTGAGTGCCAACGCCAAACACTTACGGTTGCTAACACGATAAACATACACCTGAACACGTGTTGAAACTCTTCTCTCCTGCCTGTTTCAGCTGAGTATCAGTTACTGTGTGGTAACCAGGCTCCCGGCTTCATCATTGACATCCACACTGGCAAACCAATAGGTGAGGTCATTATAATGTAAAACATGACTTGGTTTTGATGCCACTTTCAGTGTAGGATTTGACTACATTGTAGTTGATAGATTGGCACTATATCGTCTCTCTGACCGGTGGTGTTGTGTGCAGATATTGACGAGTGCAGGGAGATCCCTGGTATCTGTGCCAATGGAGTGTGTATCAACCAGATAGGAAGCTTCCGCTGTGAATGTCCCATGGGTTTCAGCTACAACAACATACTGCTCATCTGTGAAGGTAAGACTCAGGCCCTCTCTATCACTTCTCCTCTCTATCACTTCTCCTCTCTATCACTTCTCCTCTCTATCACTTCTCCTCTCTATCACTTCTCCTCTCTATCACTTCTCCTCTCTATCACTTCTCCTCTCTATCACTTCTCCTCTCTATCACTTCTCCTCTCTATCACTTCTCCTCTCTATCACTTCTCCTCTCTATCACTTCTCCTCTCTATCACTTCTCCTCTCTATCACTTCTCCTCTCTATCACTTCTCCTCTCTATCACTTCTCCTCTCTATCACTTCTCCTCTCTATCACTTCTCCTCTCTATCACTTGTCCTCTCTATCACTTCTCCTCTCTATCACTTCTCCTCTCTATCACTTCTCCTCTATCACTTGTCCTCTCTATCACTTGTCCTCTCTATCACTTCTCCTCTCTATCACTTGTCCTCTCTATCACT
>OMOT01087855.1:0-10268 GCA_900312575.1 Acanthochaenus luetkenii | reverse complement strand
TCTCTCTCTCCGCAAGCATCTGCTCCCACATTCCCGACACGTCTCTCCCCTCTCGGCAGCCCAGAGAGTGGGGCAGCGTCGCTCCGAATACCCTTCTCAGCATCCTGTCTTTCCACCGCTTCTGATTTATCAGTCAGCGGGCGCTGTCCATCACGCCGCGACGCAGGGGAGCAACATGTTTTCTCTGCGTGTGTGCACTTCACCACTCTATTCTACCCTTTACACCCCACACCATCCCTTTCTCTCTCTGTCCCCCTCTCTCTCTCTCTCATCCCTCTTTCCTCTTGTTGTGAGGGCATCACTATCGTCTCGTTTGCCGTTTAATTCGGTGACCCGCCGATTCTTGGTTGACTTCCCCGCTCTGAAGCCTGTCATTTGTATGCCCTTACATGAACTGACTACAACCTGACATTTGGATGAATATTTTGGTTTTGATCAACCATGTAAAGTGTTAGCAGATATATTTAAAAGCTGTGATGTGCTAATCTCTTCAGATTTATCTGTAACTCTTGTTGGTCTGTAAATCACTTTGAGACCTAGAAACCTTGAAATCTTTTTTTTGGACATATATATATATATATTACACAAACACACAACCTGAGCGGTACATCCATCTATCCATTTTCTATACCCGCTTATTCCTATTCAGGGTCACAAGAGCGCTGTAGCCTATCCCAGGCAGGGAAGCACCCAGGAAGACCCGTCGCCAGTCCATCACAGGGCTTCAATTCACCTGACCTGCATGTATTTGGACGGTAGGAGCAAAACAGAGCACCCAGAGGAAACCCACGCAAACATGGGAAGAACATGCAAACTCCACACAGCTGAGAAGCGAACCCAGGACGTTCTTCCTTTGAAACGAGGAAGAACTAGCTAGGTCATTTGAAAGGAAGAACGGGCTAACATTAACGTTAGCTCCATAGATAAACCATATCACTGTATCATACTCAACTAACGTTAAGTTTACAGAGAACGGCAGCGATATTATCTAATGATAGCTGAGCTATATTGGTGTGAAAATGAATGACAATGCGGGATTTAAAAAATTATTCACAGCTAGCTAGCTAACGTCAGTAACGGTTGCTACTGAATTAGACACCGACTTCGATGTCAAACATAACCTACATTTTTTGGATGTTAACATTTAAACATAGAAATCTGCTATTGGGAACCCAGCGTAGGGCTGCCTTTTGGTTGCTGCATGTATAATCGTTCTCTGTCTGCTGTCTGTATGAACGTGCATGTGGCTAATTATGTCTATCTGAGTGTACAGGTCTAGCCTGGCTGCCTATCATTCTCCTTCTCAGACACCAGCACAGTGTTGCTGTCATGCAGTGGACGTGGGTGCTGCCCCGGCTCCTACGGTCATCAGCTCCTGCCCCGGCTCCTACGGTCATCAGCTCCTGCCCCGGCTTCTACGGTCATCAGCTCCTGCCCCGGCTCCTACGGTCATCAGCTCCTGCCCCGGCTCCTACGGTCATCAGCTCCTGCCCCCGGCTCCTACGGTCATCAGCTCCTGCCCCGGCTCCTACGGTCATCAGCTCCTGCCCCGGCTCCTACGGTCATCAGTTCCTGCCCTGGCTCCTATGGTCGTCAGTTCCTGCCCTGGCTCCTATGGTCGTCAGTACTCGCTGGAGTGTCTCTGTCTGTCTGTGCTTTCTTTTCTCTCAGACACTGGCGCAGTGTTCCTACCATGCAGTGGACATGGTTGGTGCCCCGGCTCCTTTGGCCCCCGGTGCTGGCCGGAGCATGGATGTGTGATCTGTCTGTCTGATCTCTCCCCATCTCAGACACCTGTGCAGGGCTTCTACCAGGCAGTGGACGCGGGTGCTTGAACTGACTTGAACTAGAGTCAGGATTACATCTTAGTGGCAGCAGACATTTGGTCTGACCAAACCGTACGTTCTTAGCAGCAAAGGTGTATATTACCTTAAGTCTTATCTCTTGGACAGTAGGCATTTTACCGGACGACACAGTGGAGAGAACATTGCCTCTACATTTGATGAGATCACAGATCATTACAGACACACATTATTACAGATAATGCTTTGAATGTGAAATGTGCCTTTAAAGTTAGAACGTCACAACAATCAGATGGTAAAGGCGAGGTGGGAGACCTTGATGATGAAGATATATGGGAGGATCTGGAGAATAAGAATGGCAGTGCAAATATCACAAGGAGTACTGTACCTCAAGACAGCCTTTGTCATGCTTTGCGCATTCTCTACAAAGTGTCTTTCCGGTATAAAGCTTAAAAACTTCATCTTTGTTACATTGCAGCACTTCATTTAAAGTTTGAAGCCACTTTTGGCTATGGACGCTCTATCCCACTAACTCTAATCCACTTACATGCAATTGAAAGCCATCATAGCACTGGATCACAACAATCTCAAAGAAATATGCTCTGATGTTCCTAATGTTGTTTTCACTCAAAGAACTCTGCACCATTATTGAGCACCTTTTGCAGAGGATACCGACCATACAAAGGGTGAGCTACTGGTGACAAGCAACCTAGTGGTCCCCATAGTGTTGGACATCCACCTCATGAGGATGAAAGAGAAGAGGTGTCTCTGCCAGCCCTTAGTCAGAGCGCTAATAGAGTCCTTACACAGTCCTTTGTTAGAACCAAAATGAACAAGTCCAAGCAGCACCATGATCCATTTGGTGAGGGTGTGTACTGCATAGCAGCCATGCTTGATCCACGTTTTGGACTCAGCGGGGTGGATGTGGACCTCAGACCAGTGACAATGACGTGTCCCTTCAGATCAGAGATCAGAGGTCACTCAAAGGTCAGTGCATCACACACACACACACATACACGCACAAACAGTACTTACCACTGCCTGAAACCACACATCATCGCCACGTACACAATAATTTCCACTAGTTGAAACTGCACATAATGCTATGCACGCACACACAATACTTACATAATACTTGCACTGCCTGATGCCTCTGTGTACAGACAATGGTAGTTTAGGAACAGTTATAATGAATGATACTTTTTTTAAATGATGACTTTCAGATTTATGGCCAGATTTACTAAGCGTTTTTTCTATAGGGAATAGGGAATACATTTTAAATACAATTTTGATTGAAGATGATGAAAAGATAGAAAATATGAAGTAAAAGGTAAATTAGTAAATTCCATTAGTTTCTGGCATTATCTTTTTAGTTTTTTATCATTTAAAAAGTCAGATTTATAGTAAAGTATTGGATTAATTAGCCTTTTCTTTGTTGATTCTTTTCAGACACCTTGATTACAGAAGCAAGGGTCACAGCCACCACAGAAGGAATGTCCATAGCCACCGGAACAGGATCCCCTCCGGAGGATCCACATAGGAGGCTACTAGGAGTCACCTCCACTCAAGTGCCCAAGGCTCTTGGCAAGGTACCAATGGCATAAGAAAAGTCACAGTGGTGACAGCGACTTAAGCATAACATCACAAGTACAGAAGTACTTTGAGACCATTAAAGACTGTCATGATGAAGCCACACTCAGTTTTTGGGCTAGCAATGAAGAGAGGTTCCCCAACCTACATTCCCCGGCACTTCAAGAATTGTCCGCGCATTCATCCTCAGCTAATATCGAGCGTGTAGTCAGCAGAGGAGGCTTCATCATGAGGCCTCACCGTTCACGATTGTGGACACAATTGTTGTCATATCTAATGTTTCTGAAGTGCAACCATGCACTACTGTCTAAGTAGTATGCTCATGCCCATGTGGATTGTATTTGGCATTAAAAACAGGGGGTTTTGCTGGCCTGGTGGTGGTGGTTCTTGTTGCCTGTACAATTATAGGTGAAACACTGCATGAACTGAATCTTTACAATTGTAAGAAATAACCTGGTGTTTAGCTGTACTGTATTGTTGAATGCACTGGCCAAATACATTTGAAATCTTCACTTTAACCATAGGGGATCTTTCCTTTTTTTAAAGTTGTTTTATTCAGAAAGTAATGTTATCAGCCATCCTATGTTACACTGAATGCCTGGTATTCAAAAAAAGACTGTACAATGATCAATAAGCCAACCATAATTTATTTATTATTTATTTTTAAGTGTTTTGCACTGTAGCATGTGTTTTGTACAAAAGCTTCATTCTGAGTAGAAAACATATACATACCATTATAATAAGCCATTAATATAGCTATTCTAAAGGGTATAGACAATATTATATTCTCGGTCTTCGAAAAGACTGAACCCTAGTCTCTCCCTCTTGGTCTCGATTGAGGTGGTCTTGACTACAACACTACCATTTTCGCTGTGAAGCGACAGTGCTAGCCACTGAGCCCTGCTGACCCATATTCTATTCTATTCTATTCTGCCCAACTTTGCCCAACACATAGTTTTAAAGTTTCCAAAAATGTTTGCTGCTCTGGTATACTGGGTCAGTTTGGCATATACCTGAGTCTGGGAACATTATTCACTTTCACAACAAAACAAACAAACAAACAAAATTACCATAGGAAAATATTGCATAAAGGATCACTGCAAGAAATACCCAATATACACAGCTTTATTTTGTAATGTTTCAACCACAAGGTCTGTCAGGCAAACAAGCAATAACGCAATTCTCTCTCAACTGTGCTACCCAAGCTACCGAGCCCCCCAAAGCTCACGGCAAGAATTTGTAAAATTGCATTCCCTCGCAATGTTTTGCATTACCTTGCAATATTTTTCACACCTTGTTCACACCTTGTTTCCGCTCGCCCGTCCCTGTTATTGTATGTATTGCATAATGAATACAGACAGACATGTTGTTGCACACAGTCTGTAGTTATGTTAGTAACTAAAATAGACTCCTACCAAACGATGCATAATGTTCAGGCTACATTTGATGTGTTCATGTCTGTGCTATTTGCCAGTTCTTCATATTTCTGTCACCGGAGAAACCAGCAACTGGTGCATTTCTGATTGAGCATTTGAGAAGTTCTTAAAAAGTTATGCAACAGTTTTACAGTTTATACTGACTTGCCGCTGTATAATGTTCTGTTTACTGGATTTGATGTTGAATCTGTTTGCCACAATTCAAAGGCTCAGTTCATGATTCATTGACTGAGTCAAACGGCTGTCACAGGAGGAAATAGAAAAATAAAAAAATGATATACTGTTTACAGTTACAGTGTTATTTTTGTATTTATATACAATTGTGAAACGCTTACTATTGCGAGAGAATGCTAAATATATTGCGAGAGAACGCAAAACATATTGCGAGGTAATGCTAAATATTGCAATTGTACAAGTTATCGCCGTGAGCTTTGGGGGGCTCCGTACCAAGCCGCCCGTGGCAATGCACACATTTTTTACCTGCCATGGCAGACCACCAAAGTGCTGATTGCTGGACTTGTGGAATTGTGTGTGTGTTTGTGTGTACCTGCGTGTATACTGTATACTGTATATGTTTATGGGTATATGGAAAGCGCAGTACACACACAGCGGGCAGCTTGCTGTGATTTCACAGTAAGCCATTAATTTTGTGCCTGTGATGCATCAAACAGGAATTAATTCTCTCTCTTTCACATACACACTCACACATGCTCACACACACACACACACTAACACACACACACTAACACACAAGTGTCTCCATTGGTGGCGATGGCATGGGGTATATTTCACACACTGATAGTCTCCTCGCCTTCATCCTCCCCTCCTCTCGCTTCATCAACCTTTCTCTCTTTCTATCTGTCTGTCTGTCAAGCTCGATGTCTCTCTCTCACTGTCCCCATCAACCTTCCTTTCTTTCCTTCCTTCATTCTTTGTTTGTTTGCTACTTTCTTTTTTGCAGGACACCACATACGAGGCCTCTAATAACTACTATGAAACAGGAATGCAGGTATAGGAGCATTAAAGGAAAAATCCACCCTAAAACACTGTTAAAAATCAGCTATTGGCATTTCTATGTCCATTTTGGTTTATTTTTCTTATTTCTTATAACCGGCCAAAACTAGACGACATGACATCACATCAAGATAATTCCAACACAGCTACAATGGCGTCTGATAGCACAACGTTTTCAGCTATTTAAAGCATCAATGGTAAACGTCAGGTTTTGGTGTCGTATAGAGATAACAATTTGGCCCCAACAATAGCCACAAGACATGTTGTGTTTTGAGTAAGGGCCGTGACTCTCTTCACCTACCACAACCCATAACTGAATGCAACAAGTTCACGACCGTTCTCATTAAAGCTATATAATCCTTGTGCCTCGGCTGGCTTCCTTATAGGGTGTGTGTGTGGAGGGAGTGGGTTTAGAGGGGCTTGGAGGGGAGGGAGATAGGGGGAGGGGGAGGTTCCCCACAAGGGATCATTGACCAAGGTCATCTTTCATGACAATGAGGGATATGCTGGCTTGATATTGTTGTTATCCCACAATGCAACTCCAATTGGACACCCCTCCATCCCTGCCTCTTTTCTTATTCACTCGGACCATTTACAAATAGATACAGACGACATCATTCTCCTCCACTCAGCCTCCTGACAAGGGCCCATTTAAAATGTGTAGGAGTTGTGTATCCACATAGGAGGCAACATCTCTCTTGAGTATTTAATAATGTGTATTCATTACTGTGCACTCCATTTTCCATTACAGGAAAAAAAATGTGTCTTACGGGCTAGTGAATAAACATGCAAATAATGGCCCAGAACGCCATGAGAACCAAACATCCAATTTGTTGTCCTGAACGTATTCAGCTAACAGTTAGAAAGCCCCTACTTAAATGAACATCTACGAGCGTTCGAATGATAGCAACACATGTTTTGTAGAAAGTATACGATGGAAAAACTATGAAAAATAATGTGATTGACCTTCAATATGATGCCTTGTAAAAAATATTGTTTGAGTCTTTATGATAATAGCCTGTTGAATGTAATTAGAATTTCTGGGATAGGGGGGGGGTCCCATCAGAAGGCTTTGCCGTGAATGTCCAGACAGTGATGGAATAAACCTTTATTGTTTTTTTGTGTTTTAAATCATTCGTTTCTGTTTTTCCCTATTGTACAGTAAGTCAACACACATGGACACTTAGCGATGATCCCTTGATACTCTGATGGTTTGCCACAAGAACTAATGCAAACAATATGCAGAAGAAGAAAACATATTTGGTGGTGTATGCAAAGCTCAGAAACAGCTTTTTTTCCCAGGACTGTAACTTGTCACTTTACTTACTAAACTGTCATGGACTGATATATTGATATGCTGGAACTAGTAACTGTTTTTAAGATTGCTATGGTTTGCACTGCATTTTTGGGGGTTGCATTTTATTTTATTATAATGTCTTTTGTATTTTTACATTATTCTTACATTTTAGCTATTATTAATTGTCTTGTTTCTGTTTTTGTATTGCATTTCTTGTACCATACTGCCCTTGATGGACACTACTCATTTTGTTGTACATGTGCTCTGCTCAGTATAATGACAATTAAATTGAATTAAATTGAAGAACATCTGTGTGTTTGTGTTCTTGTATTTGTATCGTTTTGAGGACCAATTGTTAAGTCCTTGAACGTGAGGACATTCTGCTGGCCCTCACTTCTTTAAGGGGCTAGTTTAGAGTTGGGACGTGGGTTTGGGGTTAAGATTAGGATTAGGTTTAGGTTAGGGTATGGGTCAGTGGTACTGTTCAGGTTTTTACACAGTTCAACATGTCTATCATCTCTTACCATACACACAGATTTGCACTGCACAACACAGTTTATGCAGATGGACACATTTTGGATACAGTGGGAAATGGCGACTTTGATGATTAGGATGATTTTTGAATTGCCATAAAAACGTCAAATCAAATTGTTATCAGCAAACTCCATCAGATACTTGTTCTACAGGTCCCCAAGAACACCTGTGATGATTATCAAACATTTTTACTGTATCACCTTTTAATAATTGCATTTTGAAATCATACGAGTTGCCCATTCAGTTCCACATAGGATGATTTTCAAATAGCCAAAAAAAGGACAAATCAAATTGTTGGCTTTTTTACATATCAGCAAGAGTTTGCTGATATGTAAGCTCATGAAGAGGTCGGTCCTTCTCTTTCAAAAACGGGTCGATTTCTGATCTGAGAGCGGAACACATCAGAATGGTAGAGTAGGTCCTCATATTCAGCATCGACATCAGATAGGAAAGCTTGAAATTCTCTGTGGTAGAGCCAATTATCTGCTCGAATTATGTGGACAGTTTTCACAACAGTGTTCATCACATCGCCAAGCTGGACTGTCTTGGCACAGAGGGCTTCTTGGTGGATGATCCAGTGCATTTTAACAACCTCACCTCCACTCTCTTGCACCTCGGCGCACACCATAGAGGCCATTCCTTTGCGCCTGCTTGTCCCATTTAAATCCTATCTTGTAAATCGCATCGGCTTCAAAAATGTCCTTACCCGTTGTTGTGCCTTTTAGACTCCTAAGATCAAGCAGCTTCTCCGTAATGCAAAAGTTATCGTCAAGTCCCTGCAAAAAAACCAGCTGTGCAGTGTCAACAATGATTTTGTAGCTTCCTGTGGGCTACACCCCAAATGTTGTGAAATCCTAACAACGCCCCAGATAAGGGTCATGGTTAGAATTAGGATTAGGTTTTGGTTAACATAAGCCATGTAGTGGTGAGGGCTATGGTCAGGAAATGAATGTAGTCAATGTAGGTCCTCATAAGTATACAAACATGTATGTATGTGTGTGTGTGTGTGTGTGAGAGTGTGTGCAACAAGCATTACTGAAGGACACAAAAGCTGCAATTTCCTCCACTCGATAGAGATGTGTGCTCTGGCTTAATTTCTTCATTCTTCATTGTGCCTGATATTATTTTCCTAGTAAGACTGATGCACAAACCACACAAACATACCACAGGAGGAAACGGTTGCCAGCTAGCATCTACCGCACAGCTGTGTGTGGGGAGTGAAAGGTAGCAGAGCTGCCCATGGATGCGATAGCGATGAATGCCAGGCTGAGAAGTGAATAAGGGGGCTTTTGGGATAATGGCTCAGTCACGCAATATTTGACTGTTGCACAGGTAATCCTCTCCTCCCGTTCCCCTCTGCTTGAAGGTGATAATGGCTTTGCCTTGCTGCTGAGCGGCACATGTGACTGGGATGCGACGCAGACGCCGTGTCATGTCAAAACGCTTTTCTGTAGAAAAGAAGACATTGTGTGGCATTTAGCTCTACCTGTGTCAAAGTAGAGAGACAGTCTGGCTAAAGATAATGATGGAAAATATGCCCAACTCTGGTCTGAGGTATCAATTCCAATCATGGCCCAAATACCATAGGCCTTCATATGTAAAAAAGGGTTATAAATGAAGCTCTCAACCAGTATATACACACATACAAATATATACTGTATATATGTATATGCTGAAGGTTAGACTGATACATTGCTTTACCAATATATCGGGCCGATATTGGACTTTTAACCAAAATCAGACATGTCATGAGTTTCCCTGTACCATTGAATAGGTGTGGTGGGTCACCCTGCTTTAAAGGAATTATTTACCCTAAATCAAACCAGTTATATTTAGATAAAAATAACATATTGTATCCTGATTTTTTAATTTTTTGAGGTTTTGATCCCAGCTCTACCAAATCAAGTCCATAGCTCCACTAACTCCAATTCCCAATATGCACCGTCCACCCTCCATAGGTTTGGCTAACGTTAGCCTAGGTTCAAAACACGTTAGCTCAATGAAGTGTAAATGTTACTTACTTCTCTGAAAGTTGCCCTCCCTGTGGTTTGGGTGCTTCTTCCAATTAGGCTTCGGCAACATAATCAGAATCAGAATCAGAATTGCTTTATTCGCCATGTAGTTTTCACATACAAGGAATTTGCTGTGGTTGTACAGACAACATAAGAACAATATTAATAAGAACTCAAAAAGTAAGTAGTGCAAAAACGTCGAGAAGCAATATGTTAAATATATCTGAAAGGGCTGAACAGCTGTGCAAGAGCCCAAATACAAAATAAAATAGAATAGAGACATCTACAATACAGAATGATTTTGCAGAACATGGAACAGGTGTGGGCTGTGCACCAAAGTAACGTGTAGTGTCTATGGGGGCGGGATAGAGTCTGTGTCAATGGAGGTCCCGGGCCTTGTTGATAAGGCTAACTGCAGATGGGAAGAAACTGTTTTTGTGGCGAGAGGTTTTGGTCCTGATGGACCGCAGCCTCCTGCCAGAGGGAAGTGTTTCAAACAGATTGTGTCCAGGATGAGAGGGGTCGGCCACAATCTTTCCTGCATGCCTTCGGGTCCTGGAGGCATACAGGTCCTGAAGAGATA